>APFE030527256.1:2660-26529 GCA_000404065.3 Pinus taeda
ATTATTATTATTGATATTGATATAGAGACAGCTCATTCTCATTCCTGGAAGCGGAGCTCTGCTAGGGTTCGTGACGGCGGCCTCGGCCCTCTGCGACTGATCCGGTTTCCTCCCTGGATCTGTTTCTCTCTGTAGCGGTGAGTATTCAGCTGGTGCTTTTCTGAGCACCGCAGATTATTTTCTTGGAGTTGAAAGGTCGCAGAGGCATCTGAGATTCCAGGTTGCGCTCCTGTGAGGCATCCATGGGTGATCCTGGGGGTGGGGAATCCTCTCCCACCCCTCCACTATCCTCTGAAGAAGCCTTCCGGTGATTATTAACGCAGAAAGGAAAGAAACGTCCTGCCCCAAATATCCCAAAATTCATTAAAAAACTCGAGGAAGTGCCTGAGATAGCCCTGCAAGAAGATCAGCCGATCAAAATTCCTCTTGCCCTTGCTGATAGAGGATTGGTCGGGCAATTCATGGGGTGTTGGCCCTCTACTAAAACCACGGACGATTGGATTCAACGCAACTGGAGGCCTCAGTTGAAGAACAGTGTGATCTGTTATCCGGTAGGGAGAGGTTTCTTCATTTTCGAGTTCACCACCAAAGAAGACTGGGATCTGGTTTTCAGGAATGGACCATATTTCATGGGAAACCAGGGTCTGTACCTCAATAAATGGACCCCAGACTTTGATCCCTCAGTAGATGTTCCGAAGGAAGTTCTAGTCTGGGTTAGGCTCCCCAACCTTCCAATCCACTGCTGGAGCTATCAGTCATTGCAAAAGATTGGGAACGGTCTGGGTAGATTCATTGACAAAGCAGATACTAAAGGCCAATACACTTGTGCAAGAATTTGTGTGGAGGTTGACTTAGAGGCTGGGCTTCCCGAAGCGATTAAAATCATAGTGGGAGATTGGCAGCACTATCAAAAGCTGGACTACGAACAACTTCCGTTCAAGTGCAGAACATGTCATGAACACGGACACTTCCAATGGAACTGCCCCAAATCTCAAGTCGGGACTAAGGAGGACGAGGAGGGATGGAAAGAAATCAAAAGGGGAAAGGCTATCCCAAGACCAACAGAAAAGAAAAATTCTGGTTCAGGGGAGAAGTCGAAGTCCAATCTGAAGAACAATGAAGATCCAAAAGTGAGAACCTCCTCTGGTGGGAACGCAGAATCCATCGAGACTCAAGAAGCAACTGAAAACCCAATGAAGGAAGCAAAAGGAAAGGGTACTGAAACAATCACCCCCCAAGCCTCAGGAGGCATTGAAGGAAACAAATATAATGAAGATCACATAAGCCTGGCCTCCGAATCGGATGAAGACTCAGAAGGAAGAACCAATGAGTCAGACAGCTCTCAAGTCACCCCTATCAAGTCATCCAGGGGGCGAAAATCCAAGAAGAAACTAAGAGAGGAGAAAACCTATAGGGATGTTCTTCAAGGATCCCAAAAAACTCTCAAGGGAATGATGAATACAAGGTCTGGGCGCAAGCATGGCCCGGCTCCAAAAGGAGCCACAGCCCCCCAAGCCAATAAATAATGAAGTACGTCTCCTGGAATTGCAGAGGATTAGGCAGCAAGCTAAAAGAAGATGCCCTCAAAGATATAATCAGAATGTATTCGCCTGAAATCCTTCTAATCCAGGAGACAAAGATGGAGGAAAATTTCCTCCTTAATTCCAGCAAATCCTTATGGTGAAAAGGTATTGGTTGTGTTGTCAGTGCAAGAGGCGCCTCCGGAGGAATCGCTACCTTCTGGGACAGTAATATATATGACCTGCTTCAAAAAGAGAACTCCACCCACTGGATATTCACGAAGCTCCTCCACAAAGACTCCGGTCAACAAGTAAGTTTGTTCAATATTTATGCTCCTGTTCTCCCTTCTGAGAAAAAACTATGCTGGGATTCAATTTTGTCCTATCTCTCTCTGAATAACCCTGAAAACATTATCATAGCTGGGGATATGAATGTTACTCTTGCTGCAAATGAGAAAAGGGGAGGATCCCTGGTCAGGGACCCAGCAAGCGAATGGGTTGAAGATCTCATATTGGGATGGGATCTAGAGGATATCAAGCCCTCATCCGGGAAGTTCACATGGTCCAACAAAAGAGTGGGTCCAAATCATATTGCAGCTTGGTTAGACCGTTTTCTGGTTCAAACCTCTTTCCTGACCTGTGGTCTCACGGCTTCATCCAAAATTTTGCCAAACAGCACTTCGGATCACAAACCCATTATTCTTGAGCTCTCCAAGGAAGAAAATCTTGGGCCCATTCCCTTCAGATTCAGCTCATTATGGCTTCAGCATGAGGGGTTCCAAGAGATGGTTTCTGAAGTCTGGAAAAGACCGGTTCAAGGTTCCCCCTTCTATGTATGGGAAGAAGAGCTCAGGAGGCTCAAAAGAAGACTCAAGGACTGGGCAAGAACGCTGAAATCCCCCTCCTCCAACATAAAAGCGGCCATGGACAATCTAGCTATCCACCAAATGTCGTTGGAAAACACTGAAGTCACCCAAGACCTTCTTCAGAGAGAAATTGACCTGCAAAAAGATTTTCACAAAGAAAGCAGGGTAGAAGAAGAATTCTAGCGGCAGAAATCCAGAGCTCTCTGGTTACAAGCTGGGGACAAAAATACCAGCTTTTTCCACAAGCACGCAGAAGCCCGCAAACAATTCAAATCAGTTAAAGAAATTCACAATCAATATGTGGTGGTCAAAGACTTTGAAGAAATAAAGCGGGCAGCTCACAGTTACCTTAAAGATCTTTACTCAGCCCTGGACGAACCCCCTTTGGATCCCCAGATCTATCCGATGAATTTGATCCCTCATTGTGTCCAAGATTCTACCAATGCTATGCTGATGGCCCCTATCAGCATGAATGAACTTAGAAGAGCCTTGGACAGTATGGAACGGGACAAAGCTCCAGGTCCGGATGGGTTCCTTGTTAGATTCTACCTGTCCTGTTGGGATATAATCAATTCTGACCTTCTGAGAATGGTTAAGAAATCCCAATCTTGTGCCAAGATTGGAGGCAGCATCAATTCAGCGTTTCTAGCTTTGATACCAAAGGAGAAAGGAGCAGCTAATTTCAGCAGATTCAGGCCAATCTCGTTGTGCAACTCCAGCTACAAGCTTATAACCAAAATTATAGCCAACCGCCTCAAAAAAATCCTTCCTGCCATTATTCTTGAAAATCAAGGTGGTTTCATCAAAGGGAGGAAAATCCTTGATAATATAGTGCTGGTGCAAGAAGCTGTTCATTCAAGCTATCACCGAAAGGAAAAAGGTATGGTGATTAAGCTTGACCTGGAAAATGCGTTTGACAGGGTAAAGCATGAATTCCTGTTTATGGTAATGGATAAAATGGGCTTTTCACCAGCTATCATTAACTGGATAAAATCCTGCATTGCCTCTCCTTGGATTGCGCCTTTAGTAAATGGGCGTCCTTCAGATTTCTTCCAAGCCTCTAGGGGACTCAGACAAGGTTTCCCTTTGTCCCCGCTTCTCTACGCGATCCAAGCCTCGGTTCTCAGCTTCCAACTGGATCATAATCTCCAGTCTCAAATCCTTCCTAGACTCCGAATGGTTCATCAGGTCAAAGACATAAACCATGCCCAATTTGCTGATGATACGCTTTTGTTGGGTGGGGCAAGCATAAACTCTGCAAAATCCTTCAAGAAGGAGCTGGACAGCTATAGAGAAGTTTCGGGCAGCAAGATCAATTATACTAAAAGCACAGTATATAGTTGGAATTGCTCGGCCAGGGAACTATTTGATATTGCAAGGATTCTCCAAATGGAAGGGTCTTGGGATTGGGAATCCTTCAAATACCTGGGGATTCCTATCTTCAGGACCATTTCCAAAGTTGCCCATTGGACGCCCTTGCTGGACAAGATCAAAACCAGAATTCATGCCTGGGGAGCTTCATGGCTAAATAACGTGGGGAAGATCATTTTGATGAAAGCGGTCCTCTCAAGTCTTCCGTTATATCAACACTCTATCCTCTTGGCCCCTAAAACCTTCATCAACAAGATGGAAGTACTGCTCAGACGCTTCCTGTGGGAAGGGGGGAAAAACAATGAAAGAAGGTTGCACCTTGTTAAATGGGATACTATAAAAAAACCATTCAGGGAAGGAGGATTACAAATCCGCGATCTGACTACTCAAAATCTGGCCTTGGGAACCAAGCTGCTTTGGGACATTGTCTCCGGGAAAATTAGCTGGAGCAAGAAGGTCCTGTGGAGAAAATATTTCCATGGGAAGCGCCTCAGATGTCTGGACCATCCGCCTTACTCCACCAAAGGTTCTCCTGTCTTTAATCTCTGCATCAAAGCTTGGGATCATTTTAGTCGTAATCTGTATTGGATTCCAGGTAATGGGCGAAAAATAAGAATTTGGGATGATCCTATTCTAGGTGACCAACCGATGAACCAGGAGGAAGAAATTTCTAATATCAGAAACTGGCTTCAAGATCGCAACCTGAACACTCTTTGGGATATCTCCTCTTGGTTGGAGGATGGTCTTTGGGAAAGCTGGCAATTGGGGGAGGTCCCTCAGTGGCTGGAGGGTAAAGCCTCTGTTCTATTGGATAAGCTACAAGGGAAAGCCCTGGTAAAAGCTTCAGCAAAAGACAAGCGAGGGTGGGGATCTGTCACAGGCTCGTATTCTGCTACTGAAGGATACAAAAGCATCATGGCCATTCCAAATGTTCCCCCAAACCCGGCTCAATGGCATTTTATTTGGGATTCCCCCTCTCTTCCCAAAATAGATTTCTTCTATTGGACATTAGCTCATAATAGTATCCTCACTCGAGATAATCTCCGTAGGCGCGGAATGGAAGGTCCATCCTGGTGTAATCTGTGTAAGTCAGAGGAAGAAACAGCTGATCACTTGTTCTTAACTTGCCCCTTTGCATCAGAAGTCTGGAGGGGAGTCCTCATGCTAAATGCTGATAACTTCGATCTCCCGAGAAACATCCAAAACCTTTTCCAGTCCTAGAGCAAATTGTCGTCGTATGGTCTCTCTAAAAATATCCTTCTCAAAAACTGCTGGCTCTGGATCCCCAAGTTCGTTTGTTGGAAGCTGTGGCTGGAAAGGAATAACAGACTTTTTAGAAATGGAAGCTGCAACCCGCTCAAAGTCATCACCAAAATTAAAACTCTTTTAGGAGAAACTCTGGATGCCAACTCTACCAAAAAATCTGGGAAAGCCCTGAACAGAGAAGAGGAACTCTGGCTGAACTGTTTGGTCCCAAATCATAAAGATTGTGCTGCCATCGCTATCAACGTTCCCTACAATTGGGAAATCAGGCTGGGGGAGCAAGAGTTCATAAAATGGAGGTCGGCTCTAAATGAGCATTACCTGTTTTTTGATGGGGCCTCCAAAAGCAATCCCGGTTTCGCAGGTGGAGGCGGAGTTCTATTGTGCTCGGATGGCTTAGAGCAGTTAAGGTTTGCCTGGGGATTAGGCAAGGAATCCAACAACAGAGCGGAGGCTCTGGCTCTGTGGCAGGGGCTCTCACAAGTGATCAAAGGCAATGTCCGTTCCATATCAGTCTTTGGGGACTCCAGAATTATTATTCAGGCTCTGCATACCAAAAAGAATCCTTCGCAGCTCCAATTATCAACCATCCTCAGGAGAATCAGATCTATTTTGCCCAAATTTCACAAGATCTCCTTCTATCACATCCTCGAGAACTTAAACTCCCAAGCAGATATGGAAGCCAACAAAGGCGTCTTGCGAAGCAAATGTTCGATGTCAGTCAACCAGTTCGACTGTTTCTGCAGCATCCCCTAAAAAGAGCTCGCTGGATTTGCCGCTGAATCATCGCCTTGCGTCTTCTCTCTGCTGTAAGGGCAACCAAAGGATCAATAAGAAGAAAGACTTGTGGAGTTATGAGATTGTCGAATCCGACTGCGGCTTTGGGGAGAGCTACTGCCACCGGGCCTTCCAGCAACAAGAGAACTGCTACAAATCAGAAAGGGAAACACTATTGGTTCCGTTTCTAACAGGGTTGTGTAATCGTTGGATTCTCCAGGAAAACGATGTATTCTCCAATTGCATTATTTCTGACGCGTCATAAATAAAATAACCGTCTTTGTCTAAAAAAAAAATAATAATATTATTATTATTATTATATGATAACATTTTACACACTGGATTATTAAAAAAGAAAACAGAGCGAGGAGAAGGGATCGAACCCTCGCTGTTCATACTAAACTGGCCGGCAAAATCAATAACTGGCTCCAAGATCCTGCTACGCACCGAGGAAGTGGAGCTCTCATCATGTGAAATCCCCAAATCAGATACGTTCAGCACTGGTTTGGAACCTAAACCTGGCACAACATTCTCCCACATCGAGATAGAGTTACCCACAGCTAGGTTGTTGTCATGCGAAATCTGACTTATGCAGGGAATAACAACACGTTTTGGAGTGCTGGTGACAGGAGGAGAGCACGTGTTAACCCCAGCATGATTTCCCTCAACCCAGGAACCAGGAAGAATGCTTACTGGAGAAGCATACTCCAATCTGCAAGGTGTAGGGGTAGCTCGATCTCCTTCATCAAAGGAGTGCAAAGGAGGGATGGAACCCTCGCCGTCCATCCAACTTCGGCCAGCAAAATCACCAACCAGCTCCAAGCTGCTACCTTGCAATGGAGATGAGGAGAAATCCTCATGCGAAATCCTCGATAAAGCCACCGGACTTGAACCACTCAACGCTGGACTGGAACGCGAAACTGCTAAATTAATTTCCCGCACAGAGATAGAGCTACCTTCGGCAAGTTTGCAGTCAGTATGTTGATTCACGCCAGGAACAACCTTGTAATCTAGAATCCTAGTAACAGGAGGAAAGCACGCAGTAACGCCAACCAAATCACCCTCAACGTTGTTACCAAGATCATATTCAGCGGAAGGAAACTCCAAATTGCGGGCAGCGGGATCACCTTCTGCGCAGAGAAAAGACCATTCATTGCATGCCAGAAAACTTGAACCAACCCCAGATAAAGGAAGATCTGAAGGATGAAGCAGATATGGACTGGTTCCATCAGAGGGCGCTGAGAGAGCTGAGTTATCAGAAACCCTATCCGAGCTACATGATAACCAATCCCTAATCGCAGAAATTTGACCAGAAGAGATCCAGTTATGGGAAGCTACTCCTGTGGCTCTACCAGATAACGATGAATTTTTAGCTAATCTTTGAAACTTAGAAACATGATTCTGCTTCTGAAATTCCTCCAACCGAATGGACTTCAGAGCCGAACATGCATCTATTCTGGCCCATAGAGAGGCCGAAAATAAGTTGGCCAGTTCCAGATGAAAATCCAAAAGAGAGCGAGAAACAAGATACAAGGATCTCCTGACCCTATCAATTTCCACTCTTATTAAAGCCAAACTCGCATTAAGGAAAACCTGATGGTTCTGGGGAGTGTGAAAGCGATTCTTAATCTGGGCAAAGATAGGGATGATGGAGGAGTCTCTGCATCTTTTACGAAAAGCTAGATCTGACTTCAACCTTGAAACCTGTAAGCGTGCCCGTTCAAAATGATGAACCTCATGTACATAATGCTTCATGCTCTACTTGAAAGAACCAACAATCCAAAAAAGAAAATAATCCAATGATCTATGAACTTATTCTTGTGACACCTAAAAAAAATTGGACATAAGACAAATAGATGATCCACCAACTCTCCATCCCGCTAGCAAACAATGCACTTATTGGAACCTTGCTAACCCTGCTTTTGGTTGTTGTTCTAAGTCGAATACTTATTAGCTAACACCAACTAAATAAAAATGTTAGCTTTTAATGGACATTTCCATTTACATACAATTGGAAACCATCATTTTTTTATTCATCCATAATCAGATAAGAGAGTTCCTCATACTCCTATTTTGTTGTTAGAATTCCAATTGATTCATTCCATGACCACACCCACTAATCCTCCTCATCATTCAATAGTATATCACTTTTATTTAAACCTCGAATAATCCTTCTTCATTCTTGAGCTACATTCCCCTCTAAACCCATCACCTTCTCCAACAAAAATTTTTAATGCCTGCCATTAGGCTCTCCACTAACACTAATGTCTGTGAGATAATATAAACCCTCTTCTTCAGTTGATGCCTTAAATCATATAACAAAGGAAAATATTCCATTCACCCCATCCATCGATCCAACCCTATATAAACTTCGTAACCATTTCCTATTTTCCAAGGCACCCATCATCCAAGGACAAGGAATGCATGAACCAAGCCCTTAAAAATATTTGAAACACCTCACCCCTACTTTACTTGAGTTAAGATCCATTGCTCCACAGTGTGATTAAGAAAGTATCATCGTTTCATTAGTTAGGCTCCACATAATTTCTAGAAATAGAGCCTTCGTAGGCTTTTTATTACCATGACTTCTCCAAGCAAAGATATGCTTTTTTAATCCTCATCCACCACATTTATTGGGATTCTCTAATGCCTTTAATTTAGCCAAAGGGAATCCCTCCTTTTCTTTATTTTCCATCCAAAGAAAACTTAAACAACATTTTTTGATACCATCTAAAATGCTTTCCAAGACATATGCAAGCGAAATCTAATATAATGTGATACTTTCGAGTATGGATTTAATAAGGATGAGCTTACCTCTAATGGAGAGCCATGTAAAACACCAACAACTAATCATTTTTCCAATCTATTTAACCAACCAAATCCAGGTCACTATCTAATAATCATTCATCTTTAAAAAATAGTCCAAATATTTTACATTGTGATTCAACTCATCCTTATTAAAAAGGAAGGCCAAACTTATTTGATTGACTACCTTTAGAGAAACTTCATTGTACAAAAGTGAAGATGTATCATTACTAATGTGCATCCCTAACAAAAGACAAAAATAATCAAGCATTCCCTTGATAACCCTTCACTATAGTACATTTGCCATATATTAAAACATCATCCACAAACGTAAATTAAGAAACCCAAATGTGCTCTACAGCCTGAATACCTTTAATCTTACTGCTGACATAGGCCTCCTTGAAGAGTCTGCTCATTCCTTATGCAATTAGAAAAAACAAAAACATTAATAATAGGAAACCTTGTTGCAACCCACACAAAGATTTAAAGAATTTTGATGGAGAGACATTAATTAATATTGAGAAACTAATCGATTAGACACAACCCATAATCCAATTTACAATATCCAACTTCAACTCTATCTACAACAGGACCAAGCACAAGAATTTCCAACTTACCTTATCATAAATTTTAGCCAAGTATAACTACATGAACATTGTATTAATTTTTAGCTTTTTTGTTGAGTGGAGGTATTCACTATTTATTGTAGAGGAACCACATTCACTATCTATTGTAGAGGAACCCAAAATATTCCTTTGATATGTTATAAAATAGAATATCTTTTCATTTGGTAGCCAACACTTTTGCAATTATTTTGTACAAAAGGTTGCATAATAAAACTAGCATGAAGTTTGAGAAAGAGACCAAATGAATTTTCTTTGGAATAAGCATCACGAACGTTGCATAGTAGGCACCCAATATTTTTCCAAAGACACAACCAACACACCCACCAATATCTCCAATCCCAGATGTGTTGGAAATTGGGTAGCTCGGAAGGTATTTTTGAGTGGTGAAAACCCACCAAAGGTTAGTTGGCTGGGAAGAGTACCTAAGTGGTTGGGGTTATAACCCAAAGTTGTGGGCTTGAGCCCCAAGTTAATTAATTGTTTATTCTAATTTTTTGTTGAGTGGTAAAATAGGGGTTTCTTGATAGATAAGGAAAACCCCTAAGATCACTCCCACAAAAGTATAAATAAGAGGCCAAAGGAGAGGCCTAGACACACAAGAGGAGAAAGAATTTCACTTGTAGAGAGAGGAAGGCTAAAACACCTAGCTGTAGACATTCCTTATAGGAGTTGCACTAGCGAGAAGAAAGACAGATCTGAGTTCTGGAAGGTCAGATCTACAAGAAGAAAGTAATATTTGAGTGTTATAAGGTCACATCAGCAAGAAAAAGTCAGATTTGTGATTTGAATAAGCAGATCTAATATATCGAGAGTCTATAAGAACATGAAGGTAGAGGACAAAAGAAGTTGTTGTTTGTGAGGTCTTGGAGGCAAAGGAAATCTAGAAGAGAAGTGGACAAGAGGACTAAAAGGATTGAGGAAGAAGGAATTCCTTCAGCAGGTAAGTCAAGACTTGTCTTTGTATTTTGTTGGGAAGATTGTAGATCTGATGGAATAGTTCTCAATCCCTAATTGTATACTATGTATACTAGTTTTATCAAAGATCTGAAGGACCGTGGTCCCTAGTACAACATCCCTAATGATTCTTTATTAATGGACTAATAAAGGTCAATATTTGGGCCATATAAATCTATGTACTTAATTGATTTCACTATTGTTATATTTTTGTTGCGCAAAGTAATTTTGTGTTGGGGTTCCTAGTGTGTTTATGTACTAAAATATAGTCATAGACCATATCTAGGGCCCATGGAATTTCAACTTGGTATGAGAGCTACTTTGTAGATCACATGGATCAGAGTGTGCACATGAAGCAAAAGTGAGCTAGTGGAGATTATGTAGACTAAAAGGGATTCTAGCTTCAAAGGAGATTACAAAGGATTCCCAACTTCCCTATGAAAGTATGAATCTTCAGCTTCTAATGAGATAGAGAAGCTTTTAACCCATGCAAGGACAGTCATAGACCATGCGAGAAAATGCATGGTGGTACAAGGAAAGGTTATGTTACATGTGAGGACATTCATGCACCATCCAAGATAAATCTTGGCCAAGTACAAAGAAGACGTGGCACATGTGAGGACAGGTATGACTACGCAAGGAAATTCATGACTCATGCAAGGACAATCATGTGATATTTTTTACTATTAACTATTTTTTTTAGTATTGACTATTTTTGAGTTGCAAGTAGGGAGTTGCTTTAGAAGATGATACATAATTATAATTATATATGAGATCAATATTTAGTGGCAAAACCTTTCCTACAATAATAAATTTAATGTTTGAAATCCATTAAAAGAGTATCACAGATCATCTAGTAAAAGAAGAAAACTTTTGAACCACACGAGAGAAAAAATCACCATAGTCGCGGGTGTATTGGTCAAGAAACCGAGTTTCTCGCGGATCTGGAGGCTGTCTTCTCTTGCCTCAAAGCCCTGCTCTGATAGGGTCAGGGGCTGACCAGTAGCATGGAGGCGGAGGGGTCCAGTGGGGCCCCTACTTTCCAGAAAATAGTCCTACAGAAACAGAAAAATGATAGAAAGGAAGGAGTCAGAATCTCAGGGCTAGACAACAGCAATCACCCTGGCAGTGGAGACAAGGTTCAATCTCAAGGGAACACTGACAAGACAAAAGAAACAACGCAGGGCTCAGGCCCAGAAACTGATAACCTGACAGGAGATAAAGACAAAACTCCGGTAATAATTAATTCCTCAGAAAACAAGAAACGACAAGGGCAGGATGAAAAGAAGCAAACTGGGAACAAACAAGGCAGGCCGGAAAAGGAGGGGGAACCTAGTTCAAACCCCGACATACTCTCTTCAAGAAGTGGAGCCTGCAAACCGAAAAATACCAAAAGCTTACGGGTAGTTATCACGGACCCAGAAATCCAAGCTTATAGGGAGCACATGGCGGAACGAGCTATCATTTGCAAGTTCATGGGTATTTGGCCATCAGAAAGAGCTCTATGTCAGTGGATAAAACTACATTGGAAACCTCTTGGAGATGTTCAACTTCACCTAGGAGCCAAAGGCTTCTTCACTGTGGTCTTCGCCAACCTCGAAGACAAGGATCGAATTTTTGAAGGTGGCCCATATTTTATGGCTTCAGCAGGATTGTATCTAAGACCCTGGAAGCCGAACTTTTCCTCGGAGAAGGAATCCTTTACCCAAGTCCCAGTCTGGATATGCTTATTCTCTCTTCCTATAGACTACTGGGGGCTGAATGCTCTGAAACAAATAGGTGACAAGATGGGTACTTTCATCAAAGCCTCTAAAGCAACTCTCCAGAAAAGATACACTTCCTATGCCCGGATTTGTGTTGAAATGGATGTTTCCGGAGCACTTCACGAAGGACTCTGGCTAGAATACTGGGACGAGGAATACTTTCAGGATATAGATTATGAGCAGATTCCCTTTTGTTGCCGAAAGTGCCACGAACATGGGCATCTGTTAAGAGATTGCCCTAAGCTCAAGAAGGAGCAAGAAACCGTTTCAGTTCAAGCCCACAAAGACATAGAAGTCTTCCTAAAATCCAAATCCAAACACAGAGCAAATAGACGAAAGAATAGCAGAGGAAATGGGGAAAGAACCATCCACAACAACCCGTTTGTGCTCCTAGACCCGAAAACTGACTCAGAAGAAAAGCACAAAGCTCCAACTTCAGGAGCAGAAAACGAAGAAAAAGAAAACCCACAGAGAAGGATACGCATGCAGAGAACTTTAACAATGAAGTTCAAATGCAGGAGAGAACAGAGGATACAGAGGAAGAAACGGATATGTTAACCAGTGATGGCGACAGTGAAGAGCAAGACTGGGGGAATGCGCTAGCAAGAGAAGGTCTGAACCTACCAGCAATGGCTGAGAACTGGAAAGCAAAAGGGATAGAAAACGCGTCGGAGGAGGAACTAAGAATAGTTAATGACCTCTTCATAGCAAGGCAAAGAGCATTATTGGAAAGGCAGAACAGGAAGCTAGGTGTGGCGAAAGGCAATACTTCTAATTTAAAAAGCACCCTATGGAAAACTTCCAGTTCCAATCAAAAGAAGAGAAGAGGTCGGAAAACAAGTGGGGAAGCACTACAAGAGTTAGGCATGATCATGTTAAACTCAGGGAAAATGAAGGCACTCACGGCCTTCGATTTCTTCCAATAATTATCAGTTTTCTATGAAGATAATCTCGTGGAATGCCAGAGGGCTCAACAGCCAGGCGAAATACAGGATTTTAAAGCGGAAGATCCAATGTCATAAACCAGAAATCATGTTTTTACAAGAAAAAAAATGCAGCAACCCCAACATTACCAATCTATGCAGAAAATTGGGAGACCACATGGAAGTCCTAGAAAATGAAAGTCAAGGTAGAGAAGGAGGTCTCGCCACCATCTGGGATTCTAGGGAAATCCAGATGCTTTCGGCAGAATCCAACAAGCATTTCATGGCGACCGTCTTCCAACCCATAGGTAACTCTGTTTCCTTCCTCTGTGTCAACATTTATAGCCCTCAGAAACTAGAAGATAAGTTATCTTTTTTAGAAGCTCTTTATAAAATTATTAGAAGGTATCCAATTTCAAAATGCATTTTGGGGGGTGATTTCAACATGATAACAACCCTGTTAGAAAAAAGAGGTCTAAGAAAACTAAACAGAGATGCGGAAGCCTTCGCCACCTTCATTGAAACCGCCAAACTTGTTGATGTCTACCCCAAAACTGGCTCCTTCACTTGGAACAATCGAAGGGGAGGTGACAAGCTAATAGCCTCCCGCTTGGATAGATTCTTAATCTTAGAAAGCATCATAATGGACGGTACCACAATTGAATCAGACATCCTTCCCAGTGGGGGCTCAGATCACTGGCCTATCTCGCTCATTGTTGAAGTTTCAAGTACCCCTAGGAATAAACCTTTTCGGTTTGAAAAGTTCTGGTTAGACCATCCCAACTTCCAGGAAATGCTAAAGAAATGGTGGGCGGAACCTTTGGAGCACAGTGGATCCAAAATTTTCAATCTCCAAAAGAAGTTAAAAATTACCAAAAAACAAATAAAAGAATGGAACAAAACTGTCTTTGGTAACATCTTCCAGGAGAAGATAATCCTCGAGAATAAACTGGAACAGATCCATAGAGAAGGCGCAGTAGGAAACCTCAGTGCTGAGGCTCTGGAGCAGGAAAAAATTCTCGTGCAGCAATGGCATAATTGCTGTTCTCAAGAAGAGACCCTATGGAAACAGAAATCAAGGATTCAATGGTTAAAAGAAGGAGAGATGAATACCAAATTCTTCCACAGATCGACACTAGACCGCAGAAGCAGCAACAAAATTCTAGAACTGAAAAACAATACAGGGGAAATCCTAAAAAATCACAATGAAATATCTGCACTGCTCTCGGATCACTTCAAATCGATTGCTCAGGAACCTCACATAAATAGAGAGGAAGCCATCAGGGAACTAACTGCAGCCATCCCGAAGACCATAACCACATACCAGAACTGGGCCCTGTGTAGGGAAATCTCCATGGAGGAAATAGAGGAAGCTATCAGAAGCATGCCTAATGATAAGGCCCCAGGGCCAGATGGGTTTACCATTAATTTCTACAAAGCCTGCTGGAGTATTGTTAAACAGGATGTGTGGGAGGTGGTGGAGGACTCCAGACGATCGGGAACTATTCTCAAATCCCTCAACTCCACCTTTCTTGCACTCATACCTAAAGTTGAAGAAGCCAAAACCCCTGATAAATTCAGACCTATTGCATTATGTAATGTCATATACAAGATTATATCTAAAGTGATATCCAGCAGATTGAAAACAATTCTCCCAGGCATTATCTCTGAAGAGCAATCGGGATATGTGGAGGGCAGACAAATTTTCGACAACATGCTTTTAGCTCAGGAGATGATTCATTCCCTTCATTCAAGGAAAGAGGCAGGAATGCTCATGCAATTGGATCTCTCAAAGGCCTATGACAAAGTTAGCTGGAAGTACCTTGAAGCAGTTCTAAAAGCGTTTGGCTTTTGCAGTACTTGGATTAAGTGGATCATGGCTCTAATTAAATCTCCAAGGTATTCCATCCTTGTCAACGGAGCTCCCTCGGCTCCCTTTGCTCCTTCCAGAGGTATCAGGCAAGGAGATCCCTTATCCCCTTTTCTCTTCATCATCCTCATGGAAGGCCTCAGTCTAACCATAGCTAAGAAGAAAGCGGAAGGTAAAATACGAGGTCTTCAGCCCATAAGATCGCTTCCAGCTACCACGCACCAACAGTTTGTCGACGACACTATGTTACATGGCACTCCCACAGTGAAGGAGGCGGTGGCTTACAGGGAAACCCTAGACCTCTTCAGCCAGGCCTCTGGTATGGAAATTAATTTCTCTAAATCTACTATCTTCTTTTTCAATACCCACCCGGCTGTTCAATCTCATCTAGCCCAGCTTTTAGGATTCAGGATTGGCTCCCTTCCTTCGAAATACTTAGGAGCTCCTCTAACTCTCAAACCCTGTAAAAAAGAGCATTGGGAGAAAATCCTCGCCCACCTGAAGAAAAAATGTTCACACTGGACGAACAGAGCTCTAAATCTAGCAGGTCGACTGGTCCTAACCAAAGCCGTCCTTCAAGCCATTCCGCATTATCTTCTCTCACCGCTCCCTGCTCCCAAAGGCATTCTGCACCAAATAAGAAATATCCAGTGCTCATTCCTCTGGAGAGGCAATGGCGAGAAGAAAAAGTGGGCTCTTGTCGCCTGGAACAAACTTTGCATGTCTAAATCTAGGGGAGGGTTGAATCTAATTGATCCAGAGGTTGTCAACCGAACTTGTGGAGCTAAATTATGGTGGAGATGAATTGAAAACCCTAACTTACCTTGGGCCAAGCACTGGAAAGAAAAATATGTCCCGGATTGTGACATTCAAGAACTCATCAGACTGCAGGAAACCCCGCAAGGCTCACCCATATGGAATCATGCCAAGCGAAACAAAAATCTGGTTAAAGAGAACAGTTTTTGGGAAATTCGCAACGGAAGGCTAGCTCTGTTCTGGGAGGACACCTGGCAACAGCTTCCCAAACTTGATTCCCTGGAACTTCTAAATATAAAGCAAACACATCAAGCTCGGGCAGATTCAAAGTTAACCAATACTGGCATCAGCACAGCACAGATGAAAATTGGAGGGAATGGATAAACTTTAACAGTGAGCATACAGAGGCCAACAATCACACAGTTCAACATTTTAATGAGCACATCCTTAAAAGAAAGATCAGGAATATGGAAGAGGATGAAAAAATCAGATGGGGTCTCAAGGGAAATGGAAATTTCTCACTGAAAGAAGCCAGAAATATTTTAGAATAGAACGTTCAGGGAGAGATCCTGCCCTGGAGCAACAAAGTTTGGGACAATCTTCTATGGCCTAAAATCAGAACTTTTCTATGGCTCTTGATGAGAAATAAGACCCTTACCTGGGACAATCTTTGCAAGAAAGGCTTCGAGGGACCCTCTCGGTGCCCGATGTGTCTTGAATAAATGGAATCATTGAACCATCTTTTCAACACCTACGAATGGGCATCGCAATTATGGTGTTGGATGGAAGGGATCCTCAACAGCTCGGACCGGCAAATAGATTCAATTCACAGCACTATTCTGAATTGGAGAAATGACTCTTCGGGAACACAAAGAGTCAACTGCATTTGGAAATCGGCACCAGGATTTCTTCTTTGGTCTATATGGAAGGAGCGCAATCGAAGAATTTTCCAAGACGAGTACAGGAACATCAATTTCTCAAAAGACAGCATAATAACCAACATCCAACAACTAATTCAAACCAAATGCAGATCGGAAAGCAACGAAAAGCCTATAGCTCTGGACTTACGAATTTTAAAAAGCTTCCAGCTGGAGGGAACTGTCTTGCATTCGGCTTCGCAACTCAAAACTCCACCACCCTCTCTAAGCGATTCTTGGCATTGCCCACCGGCTGGAGGTCTCAAACTGAATTTTGATGGGGCGTCGCGCGGCAATCTTGGTTTGGCTGGAATTGGAGGTGTCATACGTAATCAACAGGGAGACATACTGCATATCTACTATAGAGCGCTTGGAGAAAGCACTAACAACGAAATGGAATTTGCAGCCCTGGAACAGGGACTTAGAATTGCAAATTCTCGAAGCCTCCACAACCTAATTGTGGAAGGGGACTCCTCTCTGGTCATTGCCACAGCGCAAAAATTACAGAGGGGAATCCAAGCTAACAAAGCCATCAAGCATTGGAGATTAGCCAAAGTCACTGAGAGCATAGCGGAACTCATGGACGGCATGCAGGGTCTTGTCTTCCAGGCGATCCGACGTCGAGCAAACAAGGTAGCGGATTACCTGGCAAACAGTGGAGTAGACAGTCAGGGAAGTGGGTGGGACAGCTGTTGGGAGGAGGTGACCTGTCCAAATTTGAAATCCCGATGCACACAAATGGCACAAAAAGATGTGACCCACAACGACCGAGCCTAACCAGTAACAGTCCTTTTCACCGGCTCCGTCAAACAGAAAACAGGAGCAATAAACAGGTACTCCATCACACCTACAGAAGGATTGGACAGAAGAAGCAGCGGCTATCAGAGCGGGGCAGAACCAAGCATTGGAACCATCAACAGAGATCGTGCCACGAGGGTATCCGTAGGAACCGTTTGAGAAGAAAGGACAAGCACCTCAAGCTTAAGAGAAAGGCAATCAGAAATTCTTATGTGCCTGCAGGAGGAGATTATGAGAATCGTGTAAACACCTTCAATATTAATTGCAGTAGTACCACTTCTCTCGCCCCTATGGAAAGCCACTCTCGGGAGTTTTCCATGGCCCTAAGCTATTTAACAAGGGGGTCGAACGCGGATTCCACCACCTCTACCCTCAGTTCTGCCAGCACCATCAGCAAGAAAGCTCAGGAAAGCCCGTGCCATAATAGGTCTCGTAAGTTTAAAATGGATGCGTCCAGCTGCAGATGTGCGGGGGCTAACCAGGATCTGCGTAATGTGCAGAACATGTATGTTACGAGAGCCTCAATAAGAAGCAAACGAAAAATTGCTGAGTTGGAGACTAAAGTCAAGCAGGAAGAAGGCACCAAGCAGGAGGGAGCGGCAGCAGATGAGGTCGATTGGATTTGTGACCCGGGCACTCCAGCTAAAAGGGCCACCCAATTCATGCGAACTAAGGCAGAAAGTTGGAGGATGAAAACTCTCCTGGCGAAAGCCCTAGACATGACGGAAGCCGAGAAGCAGAACACGGAGAAGGAGCACCCTGCCCTGGGCGGTCAACATGGCAATCCCTCCGTTAGCCAGGAGTATCTGGACCGCAGAATCTCGGCCGTTCAAGATGGGGTGGAGATTGTTAACAAAAAGCTCACCCTGCTCATCAGGCTGCTCTGGCAAACTATCAGCCCGGACCCTGTGGTTCAGGAGCAGAAGATGAAGGAAGCCCAGAACTTCCATTCCATACAGGATCTGCAAGACAAAATGGATAAACATTTCCTCGATGTGGGTCTAGACATCACCAGCAGGCTGGGTGGCTTCCCGCATCACGGGTGGTTTACCTTAAGCCCCGGGCTCTCTGTGCTCAGTTTTGGCTTCTTCGGCTTTCCTCTGGTTCGTTTTATGTCCTCTTATGTCATGTGTCGTTCTCGGGTATATGGTAGTTTCTCGGGTTCTTGGCCGATTTCGGGTCTATGTGCCGATTTCGGGTATTTTTGTTTCAACCATGTAAATGTTTCAGTTTAATCTGCCTTTTTTTGTCAGATATTAAGTGCTATACCTATGATCTTAAAACAGCCGCCCTGCGTGGTGAGCTCTCCAGTTTTGTGTCAAACTTGCCTGTGGGTTTTTGTTCTCATGACAGCTTGCTTTCAATGCCTTTGCTCTGCAAGGCTGTAATGTACTACTTTGGTTACTGTCTGCCTTGGCAGACTCGATGTAAATATTTTATCTTTACTTACTAAAATTTTCTGACTTACAAAAAAAAAAAAAAAATCACCATAAAACTTCATCTAATGAAGTGTAAATCACCATGCATACATAATCAGGTTCAAAGTGTAGAAAATAACATATTTACTCAAATCACCTCTATAAAACCCCTTCTCAAACCCCCAAGTTTTTTAATTAAGACTTATGATTCTGGAAATGTATAACATGGATATCTTGACAATGTAATATGAAATTTATTTAATATATTTCTAAAAGCTAAAGAAGAGAGTAGAAACCACAGATCTTGATCCCTGAGAGGAAGTTATGAGGGGGAAATTGGAAGTTCCTATCTTATATGAATTAAATGTCTACATTTCAGATTTGGTAGTTGAACTACCCATGCCAAAAATTATGGAAAGTAATGGGAAATTGTACTGCATTGATTCAATGATATGGTCTACATACCCATTCTAGATACGCTCGATTTGACCACTTAGACCAAGACGAGAACTTTGTATTCTCATGCATCAAAATTTTGGTGTGATGCGAAGAGAAGTGAGAATGTGCATTATTACCAAGAATAATGATGATTGAAGAGAGCATGTGAATGTGGTTGGGAATATAGAGACAAGGAAGAAAAGTGTGTTTTAAACCAATACAACCTATTAGAAGAGAAGTCAAACCACACATGGGTGCTAAAAACACGAATCTGAACAAAAGGTGACAAAAATCATTCTGAGCCACACCAACTTGTATGGAGTTTTGAATTTTACCTAAGAGGGAAAAGAAGACATTGTTGAAGCCTTCTACTTGAGCTAGAGGATTAGGAGAATTTTGATTTATTTATTTGTACTAAGCATGAAGGCACTGGGAAAAAGAAATCAATGAGGAACTATTGGATCTAAGAAGGGCTTCTTTTGTGTTGTGTAGGCCCATTGAAGAAATACCAAGAAAAATAAATAGCCTTGGCCAAGGGTTCAAAGACATTATGCTAATTTTTGTCTGTGAAGGAGAGTGGCCTCCAAGTCCATTATCTTAATCTGAACCTTATTAATCCTTGAGTGAGCCTTCCACTTGACGCATCAGTTCTAGCTCTGAGGTGGTCAACTACAAAAAAACTATAGTGTAGCTAAGCCTATAGTTGGGTGGAAAGTGGCTATCCCTTCTTTAGTATTAGAAGAGCTTAATGTTGGAAATGCAGCAAGAAAAGGCTTCATTTGACTAGTGCCTTAGTCAAATGGAAAAAATTCAATTTTTCACATGAACAGGATGAGTTGGATTGCAGTTAACGAGAGTGACATGGCCTTGTCTACTAGTTAAGCTAATAAATTCGAGTTTGTAGGCTTGGAGTAGAGTTGTGCAAATAGTGATTGCTAAAAATTAGCAATATAATTGAGTTATTGTTATTTTAACTTAGTTAATCGAGATCTAGTCATTATTTGAGTCAGTTGAAGGTCAGTTGAGTAGTTATGATTGTTGTTAACTCACTGATCTCTCAGTTAACTAGTCAATCAACTAAAAATAGACCCAATCATGCATGGAATTTGAATTTCCTAGTTGAGTAGATGGAAAAGGCATATTTGAATTTATAATTGTATATTTTTTACTTTACATAGTTTTTTCACTCAACAGGTGATTAACTCCCCTTGGATTTGCATAAGGAAATAGCGAATTTCCCTATCTTTTAGGAGCTTAATTCCTCCAGGATTACGCAAGAAATAGGGGGTTGGTTGAGGCTTGAATTGGCTAAGTTTTGGACAAAGAAGGTCAAGAAGCAAGAGAACAGTTTTACAGTGCAAGGTGTGCTTTAGAGTTGAAGCAAGACATTGTAATTGATTCTCTTTCTCATGTGAGTTAATGCAAAGCGGTGGAGGGGTTTTTCCTAGTAGGGTTCCCCTGTAAAATCATCGTGTTTCGTGTGTTTTGATGCTTTCACATTATTACATGTGTTTCTATCGTGTATTTTTCTTTCCACATAATAGTAGAAGAAATTTATGTCTCTTGATTTTAGTTCGATTTCATTAGCAGTAATAAATTTCTCGCAATTTCTACATGGTATCATAGGTATTGAAAAATGCATAGAAAACAAATTCATTACCAATATCTTAGAGAAATTTCGAATACAATATTTGTGGTGTGGGAATTTCTCTAGTGAATGAGGGAAGTGCGAGTTTCCAGGAGGGAGTAGATAGATTTCCCACATGGAGATCGAGACTCAAAGGGAGAAACCCTATGGAAGCTAGTACTTCAGGATCTCAGGAGATTAGGTTCATTATTGTAGTGGTCGCATCAACAGTGTGGAAGAAATGATAGAGCATTAGTAGCAACAGTATGATTAGATCATAGTTCACTTTGTATGATGTTATACCTCCAGGAGTGAGGTGGGGCAATGTAGAGCGTTAGTCCCATAGTTGCAAAGATTGGGGCAGGGTCCATAGGAGAACAACAACAGTCGTAGTATATTATTCTCATGGATCATTACCCTTGCTATAGGGGCCCAAATTATTCAGTAGCAGAAGGATCAATGTCAGTTGATGCAGTCGGATCATGAGTGACAGTTGCAGGCTAGTAGCAGTTAGAGACTCAGGAGATAGTTGCAACTTAGAGACGCAGTTATTTCAGTATTTTGGATGCTTCTTACTTGTTGTTTTTTCAATAGAAACAACAACAGTGAGACCAAGAAGTTTTATTTGTGCTACAATACATTCCATTGGAGCAGGATAGGAATTATGCATAATCTTTTTATTGGTAAGAGTGAGTGTTGGAATTGTAGCAGGAAAAGGCTTCATTTGACTAGTGCCTTAGTCAAATGGAGAAAATTCAATTTTCCACATCAACAAGATGACTTGAATTGTAGTTAGCTAGAGTGACATGACCTTGCCTATTAGTTAAGTTAGTAAATTCGAGTTTGTATGATTGCAGTAGAGTTGTGCATGTAGTGATTGCTAAAATTTGGCAATCTAGTTGAGTTATTGTTAGTTGAATTCAGTTAACTGAGATCTAGTCATTAGTTGAGTCAGATGAAGGTCAGTTGAGTAGTTTTGACTGTTGTTAACTCATTGATCTCTATGTTAACTAATTAATCAGTTAAAAATAGACCCATTCATGCTTGGAACTCGAACTAGCTAGTTGGGTGGACAGAAATGGAATATTTTTACTTATAATTGTATATCGTTGAGTGTACAGTGCTTTTGCACTAAGCAGGTGATCAATTCCCCTTGGATTTGCACAAGGAAATAGGAGGTTGGTTGAGGCTTGAATTGGTTAAATGTTGAACAAAGCAGGTTAGGAAGCAAGAGAACGGTGTTATAGTGTAGGGTGTGCTTCAGAGTTGTAGCAAGACATTGTAATTGATTCTCTTTCTCATTTGAAATAATGCAAAACAACGAAGGGGTTTTTCCTAGGTGGGTTCCCTCGTAAAATTGTTGTGTTCCTGTTGTAGCGGCTATAACCACCCTCCAAAATTTTACCGTAGCCTATTTTGGAGCCTCCCTATCAACCTTACACAACATCTTGCCTTGCTTCGTCAAGTCCTCAAGCTTCAGTGTCTTTCTTGCTCAAAGGCAATTTGTCGATCACAGTTTGATCTTTTCCCTTCACAAGCTGCTCACTTGGACTTGGTTCAGCTGCAGGCTGAGCAACTTCCCAGTGAAATTTGTGCATTTCTGGAGGGAAACCAGCCTTTCCCTCCAAGATTTGCACAATTCCCTATGGCAGTCTGCTGGGCTCCAGGATTGCACAATCCTGCTAGCCAACCCTCCTAGCAGGAATTGCACAATGTTTCCCATCACGGGCAGTTCAACCCAGGATTTGCGCAAATCTAGACAACAGTCAACTATTGGGCCCAAAAATTATGTAATCCCCTTGGGCAGACAACCCAGCTTACAGTCAGAAATACACATTTTTCCCAAGCAGTTGATCACTGGCATGCATGGAGAATCCAGTTGACCAGTTCCACCTGGGAACGAGGAAACTTGACTTGCATGCATGCATGACTTGATCTTCTCGAAATAGCAAGAGGTAATATGCAAAAGGCATCTCATGATTTAGGGAGCTATTCTTAGCAGCCCAAGGTTACATGCAAAGTTGTTTTAGAAGTTTCCCTCAAAGTGTTGCTTTTTCCTAGATTTGTGGCATGCACGTCTTGAAACCAAACTTAGTTATTCGACACATCAGAGCTCATTCATTCACATCGATCTTGGAGATTTAATATCCCACAACAGATCCAGGACTCTTCGACACATCTGACTCAACTATTCACGGGTAAGTGGCCTCAACTTGTCTTTTTCAACATTTATGTCGCTTTTTGTGTATTCGTTTGTGTGAGTGTTGTTTCCTTGATTTCTTTGAACGCCTGTTTTCATTTACATGTATGCTAGCTTGTCCTAGATCTGTTTCAATTTCTGTTTCTATCTCACTATTGTCACATGCATGAAACTGTTTTGCACGGACGTTTTCTGAATCAGCGAACTGCCTCACCCACATGCATGTTGATCTATTTGCTCAATCCTCCATTCATGTTTTGCATGCATTGTCTATCACTTCTGTTATCACTTAGTTTCACCATGCATTTCATCGACTTACTTGCTTTCAGTTGCCCGTCGGCGAATCGGGCTAACCTTGGCCCAGTCTCTACCTTCACCAAGGCTGCATTGTGCAATCTAGATAAGGAAGGCTCACCTTCCCCTCCATATTTGTGCATTTTGGCCCAACAATGGCCTCTTGGACTGAATTGCACATTTCTAGAGGTTAGTGGCTGCTTGGCCCAAAAATTTGTGCAAATTTATCCCTGGGCCAACAATATTTCCGAGCTAGAATCACACATTTCACAATCCCAACAACTAACTTCCCAATAGGATTGCACATTTTGCAGTTCCAACAGTCAGTTGGCCTCCCAACAGCCCGGACTGTGCCTTGTGTAGTCTTGGTAGTTGGTCTACTAACCTCCTGACTGAAATTATGCAACCTTGGCGATCATTCACCCAGGTATGTTGTAGGCTAGTTCTCATGTTCATTTTGGTTTTCGACTGACATATTTCTTGCTATGAGTGTTTCCATGTCTCCAAGTATCACAAGTGTTCATCTACCTCTCAGTAGTATAGGTACAATTGTTTATAAGAGAGAAGAGACAAAGACACCATTTAGAGCACACTTGGGGATGTATTCAATCAAGTGTCCATGGGCTTACCTACTCACGAAGACATCAAGTTGTTCAATGCACAAGGACATCAAGCAAGAACAT
>APFE030527264.1:0-27000 GCA_000404065.3 Pinus taeda
TTATAAAATATAAAATATAATTATGACGATAAGCATTTTATTGTGAGATTCTTGTAGATGACATTGTTCAGATTCGTCGTCCTCAACAGGTGTCCCGAATCTCAACAATGCCCTGTATAAGCTCACTTTTTGTCCTGTTTTTTGTTGCACAATTTTTATCCTCTGATTTTCCTAGGGTTTTAACATGAGACCTCACCTGCAAAAGATAGCAAAAGAGATGGGTGAAACACATGTATCCAACCACTACCAGAAGCAACAAAAGCAAAAACAAGAACACGCCTACTCCCCCTGGCTATGGATGACCTGTGCACACTGGATGGCTTTCCTCATTCACCTCGTGGCAACCTTCATTAAACAAAATACACCAAGCATTGCCCGCCTTATTGCATTCTTCGACTTCAAATCATTTCTCTGTGCCTCCCCTGCTTATCCTCCATTCCGCTCTTTAATCACCACCGAGGGACAACAACAACAACTTGAAGAGAAACAACAAGAGTATCGATATTTGCTTCCACCTCATATCGCCCATGAGGAGGTGATGTTTAACATACACATCTGGTGAAAGGTTTGTATTATGTGAGTAGTGAGATTGACAAAAAAATAAAGACTAAAAAAGAAAACTAGAGAATGAAGGTATTGTAGATGAGATGTCATGAGTATAGAAGGAAGACCCACCAGTATCATTTTGCATTGCTAAAATAAAGTTGATTTATCAATGGATGATAAAGCCTCATAGATGAACAAGCCAAATGAATTGCCTCTTCCAAGCTGAACAACTTTTGTCTACAACATTGAGGAGTTTTATCAAGACATTTTGACAACAATACATAGAAGTAAAGTTGATTTCCCACCTCCATGGGTATCTGTCATAGTTGGAGTGGATGCATCTATGCTTGAGCATATTGGTAAGATAATGTCTTATCTTCACTTGGGCTTCTCTGGAAAGGTTTTGAAGAAGAAAAGGAAGGAAAAATTGAAAGGCAGAAGCAAGGAACTTCAATTCTTGGTTGGTGAAGATGGAAATGATTATGAAAAACAACCAAATGTTGCAGATGGGAATTCTAAGAGGCACCCGAGTAAAGAAATGTTTCCTCCTCCTCCTCCTCGCAAAGGTCACATAGAAGCAAAGGAGCAACAACAACAACTTTATGTGAATGTCAATAACGAGAAATATGAAATATTTGAAGGTGTTGGCACCAATTACGTTGTTCATGGTAGAAATGAAAGCTAGAGTCCCCTCTCAGAAGATATGGAAGAATCACCTAGGGACATGAAGAGGCGACTATTTTTCAATGATCTTGTGTATGGTCTAACACCAACTGCGGACATGACGGGTCAAGATTTCCAGCAAAAAAGGTGGTTATGATACTATTGACAGTGTTGGACCCACCAACATGTCAGGGGATCTCCCTGGTAAGAAGTCCCAACTAGACCTCAAACCTTTTGGTGTAGGAGTCCCAACAGTGGGTCGTATAGTATCGCCTTGACTGCGGTTGCGTGCGAAGGCAAGTAAGATGTCCATGTTGGTAGCAAGGGTGTGACATGCGCAGCAAGCCAAGGAAGGTGCATGAATGGTTCTAACACGTGGAAAGTGAGGTGAGTTCACCCCTTGGAAACCTGTGGAAGCATGTAGCTAAGAAAGGAACACACAAGCAAAGATGCATCACAAATTAGAAAGCAAGTAAGATAGAAACCCAAAGTTTTGGTGAAACCAATAGCACATTTCAATAAGATTCATACATACATATACAAAAAGATTCTATACACACATGCATAAGTAAAAAGATACATATATCATTAGAGTAAACAAGTTAGCTGAAATACAATAACAACATATACATGAAATGTATTGGATTTTTTATATTAAGAAGCGAAAGTTCCAAACATACAGTACAACCATGACCGACCACTAGTCCTAATAGCGAAATGTTATAGTCACTACCGCCTGCTCCTCCAAAGAGATGTACTAGCTCTGCACTGTGGAGAAGCCAAGGCTTGTTACAATACTCTCCAAGATTTCTCTAAGATACTCCTATCGGAAGCTTGGCTGACCCAAAGCCTATATAATGAGTTATAAGGGACTATATATAGCAAAGGTTGGGGTGACCTTTGACATTCCCCTTTGTAACTATTCATCTACCTTAATGACTCTTCAACTACTCTATGATTATTACATTCAGCTATTGACACTTGAACTTCCACTTGACAAGATGTTACATACAATTTGCACATGTACCCATGTGAGACAAAATAGGTTTGAGAAAGCCATGCAAGACATCACTATGACTCAGACAACTATGGGAAGACTAGCTCTTCGACATCCTCATGATGGTCGACAGTAGTGAACTGATGCCAAGATCGGTATTCCGTGATGGTGTCTGTGTACTCTATGGTGACATATTTATGGAAACGAACTCTTACCTCTGCTGCATCCACGTACAATGTTCTGGCTCCTATATCTAGCTCATCTAATAACATGCGCATCATTGCCTTGAGTGCAACCGGACCATCGACATATTGATACATGGTGTCTGCACTGATCGCCAAGTCTAAGTTGGTGGCTATATGCATCAACTCATCAAAGTATGAATCAAGCTCCAGGCAGACTTGTGCCTTTGTATTTCCTCGGTGAGTGTCCCAATAGATGGGATCATTTGTACGCACACAACAAAATCCATGCTTCTAAATACCTATGCATGGGAAGCCTGCAAACTAGTGATTAGCTGCACTAGTTCTTAACAGTTCCGGATCTGACTCTAGATGTGTGCCTTCAACTCAACCGCTCTGGGCTTCATCATCTTGGGCAAGTGTAATGGGGCTCCCTTGTATCTCATTGTCCATGTTTTCATGTGGTCAAAAACCATATACAAGTTTGAAAAAATACGTGCTCTCTTAGCACATCGCTACAGCCAACCGTTGAGATGGACAACTGCCTTATGCACAGTACCAAATCTGGAATACAACACCCACATGACTCTCTCAAGGGATGATACTTCTTCAGTATCACCTTCTTTAACTCTGCTTGGGTGAATGTTGTAACCAGTTCTCCTCCCTGGTTAGTTGTTTGTAACTCCTTAGTCATTCGCTCGTTCTCTACTATCAAGAAGTGAACACTCTAGCTAGTGGCTTCAACATATGCTCTGGTAGCATCGACCAATGTTGTTGGATTCTTGCGCACATCAAATATGATCACTCATGCCTTAAACTGCACAGGAGATGTGTGGACATCTGAAGTAGACATTTTGAATGATATTTTGTGCATCTCTTCTTCCGGATTGTCTCCAAGGATCTCACTATCCCCTTGGTTGCTCAGGACTTACTGTACTTCCAAATCCAGTGAGGCTGGTGGGTCGACCTCTTCATGGTAAGACATGAGGTTGATGTCTTGCTCTAACTTGGGTTGCTCCATATTCGTATTCATCTGCTCAAGTGCTCGTTCAATCTCTTAAGCAAAGTCCTACCCCTGCAACTTCTCACCCTGTCTTCTTTGTGCCAGTTGCTCGGATGAGTCTACAACCTGTACGGGCGCAGTTTCATCTATTTATACATGTTGCACTCCCTGCTATATATTTCTTTTCTACACTTCCTTCTCCTGTCTGCATAGCTCCTGTTCCTTTCGGATTTTCTCCTTCACTGTTTCCTCCATCCTCTATTTTTCTCTTTGCCTTTGCGCAGTCCTCCTATCGCATTGTTTCCTCTTCACCTCTATTGCTAAAGCTTCTTTCTGTACAAGTGGGTCTACTTTGAACTTACAACTTTGTTCTACCTCCGCATTATTGACAATATTCCTCTTGCCTTTTTTGCGTGCTGATATGTTTACCTCTGTTGTTGCTGCTGTTGGTGCTCTCCTAGATGTTAATTTCACGCTGCTTCGCTAACCATTCCACAGTGATGTCGACTAGTTCATTGGGCCTAGAGAAGCTATGACAATATCTCTATAGGACTTCCTCAGCCTAATGACACGCCCCGTGGATCCACAGAAATTGTACTCTTGTGCAGTGATCCTTCACAAAACAATTCGGGTCATACGAATTAAAGCTCTTGGTGTCGAAAGGATATTTCTTGAACTCTTCAATTTTAGCATCCACATGCTTGAGATTCCATATCTCGTACAACCAAATCCACAATGGAAGAGTGGGCCAAGGTTCCTTCTTCTTCCGATGCAGCCTAGCTGACAGTCCTGCTGAGATGTGGTACGATACTTCTTGCATGACGAGCTTGTCCATGGAAAACTTTGAAAAAACATGCAGAGATTTCTTCGCATTGTACATCCATATGAAGGTACCAAGAGGTGAGGCATACCAATCCGCTATGTCGATCAGAGCCTCCATTGCTACCTTCGACATGCAAGGTGGGTCCTTCTCAAATATCATCTTGTACACCGGGTGACAAAATGATCCGACAGCTATGTGATGACTCCTCGAAATCTGCATTCGGAAAACAATTTACAATAATTATTGACAAAGGTTTCTATTGATGTCGATGCCCAATTCCAGCTCGAGAACTCCAGATGGGCACAGATTGCATCCAAGATGTAAGAGGACATGTATATTTCTTCTTGCTAACCTTTGGGCAACTGCCGAGCTCCTGTTACCTATTCCTTCATCCTGTGAGCCAACATGTTGAACTAGTTGCATGCTTTAACTTCACTCGTCAGTTGGTCCAACATAATCACCCAACTCTGCGGGAAGGTCTTCGTGCTCTCTTAGCCATACAAGTGACATGGAAAGATGACCAAGTATTGATATGCCTTCTGAAGTATCTTCGTCTCATAAATATGGTAGGTGTCATCCTGAATTTGGCTTGCTCCTTCACCCAGTTCTTCAAGATATCCCTGGAGTTCATATTGTTGTTGGGTATGCTGAAGGGTGTCTCCATGGTGATAACTAGCTTCAACAAGTGATACATCTACTGATAATATTGTACCCTGAAGGTAGAAATCTTTGTCCCGCTAATACTGCTCAATTTCATCGTCTTGGGGTCAGTGTGCGAGACGATCCAATGTATCATGTCTGTGCATGGGAACGCGAGATACCTGCATGCAATCCGGTACAAGCCAGACTTGTGAATGTTCACATAGACTTGGAAATCTTCAATATCTTCCCCAAATGTGCCTGAGAATGCATCATTGACCTCTTTCCATTTCAACTTGATGTCTTTGTCTACGATCATCTTGGTGTCTTCGTATATCAGTAAACTCATAGATATTCGCTCAATTGGTGCTCTAGTTGCGCTTCCGTCGGTGTCCTTTGATCCTGCTCACTTGGAGGCCATTGATCCTGAACCGCTAAGAAATGGATGAACACCTTCTATATATAGAGGCATGGCGACATGCATGGCAATAAATATGTTAGTTAAAACCAAAGAAAAATTGAGAACTAACATGTAACATACCCAGGGAACTACTGGCAAGGATTGTGTAATATTCACTAGGAGGCCGGGAGATTGACAGTCAGAATTGCGCAAAAGCTAGGTTGAACTATCGGGAGGCTAGCTGACTACTGGAATTGTGCAATGCGTAATCCAGACTAGCCTGTTGGGTTTTGAGATTGCGCAATGCACAATTCCATCTAGCAAGTGATGCAGGCCCAGGGACTGCATTGTGCAATTTTCTGGGCTAGCAGTCACTACCTCTCAGAATTGCGCAAGGGAAGACTGAGGGACACTGACTGGCCAGATTTGGAATTTTCTAGGATGAAGGCAGAGCCTTCCCTCTCAGAATTGCACAATGTTTTTCGGGTAAGGCAGAGTCCAGGCCAAGGTTGCCCAGACCCACCGACAGGAAATTGAAAGCATATGAAGATGTAAATGCATGGCAATACTGAGTGTAAGTAAGATTGAATGATCATGCATGCAAACAACAAATGCAAGATTCATAAAACGGAACAACATGCATGTGTGTGAAATGAGTCGCCGAATCGGCGACCATTCATGCAAAACAGTGTCATGCATGCGACTGTATTGAGATGCAAACGAAAAATGAAATGATGCTTGTACAGGCTAACATGCATGAAAACTACAGCAAGCATTCACAAAAATCAAGAAAACAACACTCACACAAGCCAAAACACAAAAAGCGACAGAAATGTTGCAAAAGACAAGTAAAGCAGACTTACCCGGAAATAGCTGAGTTGGATGTGCAGAAGACTCTTGGATGTGTTGTGGGATGTTAGAGCTCCAATATTAATGTGAATATTGAGCTCTGAAGTGTCGAATAAATAAGTTTGAGGCTCATGATGTGCATGCCACAAATCTAGGAAAAAGCGACACTTGGAGGAAAGTTTCTAAAACAATGTTTGCATGTAATCTCTAGCTGCTAAAAATAGATCCCTAAAATCTATGGATGCTTTTTGCATGTAGCTTTTTGTTATTTTGGGAAAAAGCATCCCATGCATGCAAGTCAAGTTTTCTCGATCCCGGGTGGAACTGATCAACTTGAAGGCACATGCAACAACCTTCTTGACTGAGAGGGATTTTTTTGCAATTTCCGGGAGGAGTAGCTGACTGCTACCCAGAATTACACAATTTTTTGGCTGAGCTACACTGCTGGGCCATACTCACAATTTTCAATGGAAGGCTATTTGACAATATTTCGTAGTTTCTAGGCCCAACATGTTGTCAGTCAAATTTCCGCAGTTTCTAGAGGGAAGGTTGGTTCCCCTCCAAAATTGCACAATTTCCCGAGGGAGCTGCTCAGCCACCAGCTGGTCTAAGTCCGGAGTGGCATCTTGTGAGGGGTGTGAAGCAATCTATCATGCACAGGCTGGAAAGCTGCTAAAAAACCAATGAAACTCATGTACTTGACAATGCAAGACATGTTGCTGAGGATGGTTGGTAGGGAAGCTCCAAAATGAATCTAAGGCAAAATTTTGGAGGGTGGTTGTAGCCACTCCAACACTTGGTGACACTGGTAGAACTCCAACTTTTTGAATGGACCTTGTTCATGAAAAACAAGTCTAACACCTCCGAAAGTATTGTTCAGTTCTCTGTTCGTCTTGGTTTCCACACTTGATTGATTATAAGATATAACATCTGCCAAGCTCTTAGTCGGTCGACATGCATTCCAAGCCAAGCCAACACAATTGTTTCGATTGAGGATGAGGGGTTTATTGGTGCACAAGCAGTATGGTCATCACAGTTTCAGTTTCATCTATGGTGTTGCTCCGCTGCCGGCAGGCATGGACAGTACCCCAGCAGAGTCACACAGGAACACAAGCATCGCTCCGGCTACCAGCGAGCCTGGTCATTACCCTAACGGAGTTACTTGCATCATCTCTCTACGCAGGAATACTTTCTCTTCTTTTGCCTTATTCATTTTTCATTTTTTCGAAATTTTCACTTTTTCATTCTTTTCATTTTTCATTTTTCTTCACTCTGCATAGCACTTATTCATTTCAAAGGCAAAAGAGGGATCTAGACTTATTGAGAGCATAAGAGGTTGTTCCTTCAGAGAAGTAGTTTATGTATATACCTCTGACGTGCTTGTTAATGTTTTCCCCCTCACCTTACTTTACTTGACTGAGCTGACAATGATTAACCCAAAACAACCGACTAGAGTAGGTGACACTAGTTAGCACGCAAGCATTGTGTTTTCACCAAGATTCACTTTCAACGGTATGTATTTCCCATCGACATATCATGGAATAAAGATAACAATTTCTTCATACAAAGGAAAGATGAGAGATAACCAAGTATTAATAATTGCACAAGTCCTCTCGTACTTTACCCAACTTGTTTCAAGAGTCGCGCACGGTTCCATGCGAAACTAACCTATGAATGTAAAACAACAAAACAAATGAAAAACAGAAGTAACTGCATAAGAAAAGTCAGTAAGCAAACAAGAAGACAAGAAAACAAACCAAAAGCAAACAATACTCATACTCCTAAGATAGTGGTGTACGTGTCTTCTCACGTGAAGTCATACTTCCAATGCAGCCACTGACGCATTGGTCGACCCATGTTGGTGAAGGAATGGTTTGTGAACAACACAATTGTGTGAACCAACAAAAATTAAAGATATAACCATGAAGACAAACACACTCCGAGCTTAAATGTGTCCACAGAACATACGTGAGTGCAAGTGCATGACATGCAATCCGTGGACTTACCATGATGTTGTGTGACACTGCATGCAGCTGTTAAGCATATAGATACTCTTGACTGTGACATGCAAGAAAACGAAAGAAACAAAGACAACTTGCATCACGGATGTGTGCTTTCTATGTAAGATTCCTCCAATGCATGAGCAATGGGATCGTATAGTTCGAGTGGAGAAAGCATAATCTGTGTGTGAGATTGTTCTTCAATGCATACATATCAGTGATGAGGAGCCTTGGGTGTTTCAAAAATTTCTTGATCGGAAGTGGAACCAACCTCAGGAGTGTGAGGGCTTAACATAACCATCAACTCAGGCTGAAGTGCGTCAACAGTCTGTTTGGTTTTGACTTTGTCGACAGATAGATCATCATAAGTAGGTGGCTTGGAAAAATCAACTGCAATAGAATCATCATCGTGATCGAATACGGGAGTAAATATATCACAACAACTACGATCAATAAAATCAATGATTTCATTGAAATCCTTATGATCTGATGAACCAAATAGAGGGGTAGATGAGAAGTGGAAAAATTCACCCTCCATGTTTCCGGAAAAGGAAGAGGAAAAATCAAGTGGATTTTTAATGAATGATTTGTCCTATCCATTATCAGATGATGGACTGACATCCGGTGTGCTCTGCGAATGATCAACAAAGGGTGCATCCGTAGACAGAGATACGCATGCAAAATTAAGGATGGTAGAATCACCAAAGATATCAGGAAAGTATATGAGTCTCAGACATAAGGGAGTCATCCTTCGGCGAGGAGTTGATGCTCAAGTTCCCAATCATACTCTTCATGAATGATAGCGCAAGTTGGTTATGCAACACTGACTTTGACAATGGCTTGATCCTCATTCTCAAAAAGTGTAGAGTCTGAAATGGAAGAACACAAGACAGTGCGATCCAGAGGATCAGCAGAACACGAAGACGGAAGTTGAGGTAAAATAGACATGTGACAACCCATGGGATTCGCAACCAAATCTGCGTGAAAATTGAGAGAAGTGATGTTGGGAAGATGTGACAATTGAATGGATGTGTGTGCATGTTATATCACATCACTCTACAATGGTGGAGCTGTTTGATGAGGGGACGACGGATAGTGCATGTTATCTCACATTACTCTACAGTGGTGGAGCTGTTTGATGAGGGGACGGCGGACAGTGCATGTTATCTCACATCACTCTGCAGTGGTGGAGCTGTTTGATGAGGGGACGGTGGACAGTCACTTGTGACAGCGACCATGTCCATATGTGATTGCGCAGCTCCATCACTGAAGTATGCTGAGAAGGGATTGAGCTTGAACTTTCTTTTAGGATTAACGGATTGGGTAAGATAGTACTCAAACCTATCCATGAGATATTGGAATTTCATCTAACTTTTCGGAGCTTAAAACTACAACACATGGAAGCAGTCCCAAAATTCCATAGGCGATCCATGCGGGGCCTTCTGTTTTTGGAGTAGTTTTTTTTCAAGAGTTTCTAGATCAAAATGATGGAAAGTAGATTCAATGAGATCACAGAACTGCTTGAGTGAGTGCACACTGTCGGGAGGCAGACTCCAACACCACCATTGTGGGGATTTGTGAAATGTGTATGCAAGCGGCAGACTGACCTCTTCTGCATACAACTCGTTTCCATCCTCAAGGAATGCATAGAAGTCCTAAGTACTTAGGTCAGGCTACTTCGCCTTCACCATCATATGTGAATTCAAACAAGAGATCAAACATCTCCCTCGTGATGTTGAGAGGTTTGACATGCAAAAGACATCGTAGAGGGATGAGTCTGATAGAATCCATGATAGATGTGAAAAGGTTCAAAACAGGATGAGAGGACACATCTTGTAATCTAGCCCTCCCTCTAGTGCCAGAAATGTTGATGGTGTTGGACCCACCAACATGTCAAGGGATATTCCCGGTAAGAAGTCCCTACTAGACCTCAAACCGTTTGGTGTAGGAGTCCCAGCAGTGGGTCGTATGGTATTGCCTTGACCGCGGTTGTGCGTAGAGGCAAGTAAGATGTCCATGTTGGTAGCAAGGGTGTGACATGTGCAACAAGCCAAGGAAGGTGCCTGAATAGTTCTAACACGTGGAAAGTGAGGTGAGTGTGCCCCTTGGAAACTTGTGGAAGCACATAGCTAAGAAGGGAATGCAAGAGCAAGGATGCATCACAAACTAGAAAGCAAGTAAGCTAGTAACCCAAAGTGATGGTTAAACCAACAACACATTTCAGTCAGATTCATACATACATATATAGAAAGAGTCTATACATACATGCGTAAGTAAACAAATACATATATCATTAGAGTAAACAAGTTAGCTGAAATACAATAACAACATATGCATGAAACATGATAACTCTATTATATTAAGAGGTGAAAGTTCCAAACATACAATACAACCATGACCGACCACTAGTCCCGATAGCAAAACGTTACAGTCGCTACCGCTTGCTCCTCCAAAGAGATGTACTAGCTCTGCACTATGGAGAAACCAAGGCTCGTTACAAAACTCTCCAAGCTTTCTCTAAGATACTCCTATCGGAAGATTAGCTAACAAAAAGCCTATACAATGAGTTATGAGGGAATATATATAGCAAAGGGTGGGGTGACCCTTGACATTCCCCTTTGTGATTATTCATCTACCCTCATGACTCTTCAACTAATCTATGACTGTTACATTCAACTATTGACACTTGAACTTCCACTTGACAAGATGTTACATACAATTTGCACATGTACCCATGTGATATAAAATATGCTTGAGCAAGCCATGTAAGACATCGCTATGACTCAGACAATTGTGGGAAGACCAACTCTTCGACATCCTCGCGATGGTCGACAGTAGTGAATTGATGCCAAGCTTGGTAGTCTGTGATGGTGTCCGTGTACTCTATGGTGACATCTTTTGGGAAATGAACTCTTGCCTCTGTTACATCTAAGTACACTATTTTGGCTCTTATGTCCAACTCGTCTAATATCATGCGCATCATTGTCTTGAGTGCAGACGGACCAATGACATACTAATGCATGGTGTCTGCACTGATCACCAAGTTTGCATTGGTGGCTATGCTCATCAACTCATTAAAGTACAAATCAAGCTCCAGTCGAACTTGTGACTTTGTCTTTGCCTTAGTGAGTGTCCCAATAGATGGGATCGCATGTGCATGCACAAAAACATCCATGCTTCTGAATACCAATACATGGGAAGCCTGCAAACTAGTGATGAGCTACGAGAATTCTTCATAGTTCTGAATCTCACTCCAGATGCATCCTTCATCTCAACCAGTCTGGGATTCATCATCTTAGGCAAGTGTAACGGGGCTCCCTTGTATCTCATTGTCCATTTTTGCATGTGGTCAACAACAGTATGCAATTTTGACAAAATACGTGCTCTCCTAGCACATCGTTGCTGCCAACCATTGACATGGACAACTGCCTTATGCACGGTACCAAGTCTGGAATACAATGCCTGCATGACTATCTCAAGGGACGATACTTCATCTAGTATCACCTTATTCAACTCTGCTCTAGTGAATGTTGTAATCAGTTCTCCTCCCTACTTGGCCATTTATAATTCCTTAGCCATTCATTCATTCTCTACTATCAAGAAGCAAACACTCAAGCTAGTGGCTTTGACATATGCTCTGGTAGCAACAGCCAATGTTGTTGAATGCTTGCACATGTCAAATATGATCACTAGTTCCTCAAACTACGTAGGAGATGTGTGGACATCTGGAGTAGACACTCTGTGTGATTTCACAACTCTATGTTGTGACTTGTCGAATGATATGTTGTGCATCTCTTCTTTCGGATTGTCTCCAAGGATATCAGTGTCCCCTTGGTCACTCAAGACTTGCTCTGCTTCTGGATCCAGTGAAGCTAGTGGGTCGACCTCTTGGTGGTAAGGCATGAAGTTGATGTCTTGCTCTAGCTCTTGTTTCTCCATCTCCGTGTCCATCTCCTCAGGTGCTCGTTAAATCTCTTGAGTGAAGTCCTGCTCCTGCGACTGCTCACCCTATCTGCTTTGTGCCAACTACTCGAATGAGTCTACTACCTGTGGGGGTGTAGTTTCGTCTATCTGTTCATGTTGCACTCTTTGTTATATCTGTCCTTGTTGCACTTTCTTCTCCCATCTACATAGCTCCTATTCCTTTCGGAGTTTCTCCTTCAACTCATGCAACTCCTTTATTATTTCCTCCATCCACTATTTTTTTCTCTGTGTTTGCATGATCCTCCTGTTACGTTGTTGCCTCTTTGCCTCTATTTCCATAGCTTCTTTTTGCACAAGTGGGTCTGCTATGAACTTGCATCTTTGTTCTGCCTTTGTGCTATTGTCGACAATCTTCCTCTTGCCTTGTCGTGCGCCGGTATGTTTACCTTTGCTTTTGGTGCTCTCCTGGATGCTGCTTCGCTAACCATTCCACAGTGATCCTGACTGGTTCATTCGGCCAGGAGAAGCTGTCACAATATCTCCATGGATCTTCCTCAGCCCAATGGCATGCCCTGTGGATCCACAAAAATTGTACTCTCATGCAATGATCCTTCACAAAACAATGTGGGTCATACAAATTAAAGCTCTTGGTGCTGAAAGGATATTTCTTGAACTCTTCTGTTTTGGCATCTGCATGCATGAGATTTTGTATATCGTACAACTCAATCCGCAATGGAAGAGTGGGCCAAGGTGCCTTCTTCTTCTGGTGCAACCTAGCTGATAGTCCTACCGAGATGTGGTATGATACTTCTTGCACGATGAACTTGTCCATGGAAAACTTCGACAAAACATGCAGAGTTTTCTCCGCACTGTACATCCATATTAAGGTGCCAAGAGGTGAGGCATACCAATCCACTATGTCAATCAGTGCCTCCATTGCTGCCTTCAACATGCAAGTTGGATCTTGCTCAAATATCATCTTGTACACCGGGGTGACAAAATGATCTGATAGTTGTGTGATGACTCCTCAAAAGCTGCATTCAGAAAACAGTTTACAATAAGTATTGACATAGGATTTTGTTGATGTCCATGCCCACTTCAAGCCCAAGAACTCCTAACGGGCACAGATTGCATCCAAGATGTAAGTAGACATGTAGATTTCTGCTTGCTGACCTTTGGGCAGCTTCCGAGCTCCTATTACCTTGCTTCAGCCTGTGAGCCAACATGTCAAACCAGTTGCATGCTTTGCCTTCACTGTCCAGTTGGTACAATGCAATCACCCAACTCCGCGGGAAGGTCTCCGTGCTCTCTTGGCCATACAAGCGACATGCAAAGATGACCAAGTACTGATATGCCTTCCGCATATGTTCATCTTGTAAATATAGTTGGGTGTCATCCTAAATTTGGTTGGATCCTTCACCAAGTTCTTCAACATATCCTTGGAGTTGGTATTACTGTTGGTTATGCTGAAGGGTGTCTCCATGGTGATCACTGGCTTCAGAAAGTGGTACATTTGCTGATAATCCTGTGCCCTGAAGGTAGCAATCTTTGCACACTGACACTGCTTAATGTCATCATCTCAAGGCCAATGTGTGATACGATCCAATGTATCATGTCAGCGCATGGGAACATAGGATACCTGCATGCAATCCAGTACAAGCCGGACTTGTGAATGTTCACATAGACTTGGTGGTCTTCAAGATCTTCCCCAAATGTGCCTGAGAATGCATCATTGACCTCTTGTCATTTCAGCTTGATGTCTTGGTCTACGATCAACTCGGTGTCTTCATATATCGGCAAACTCATAGACATTCACTCGACTGGTGCTCAAGTTGCACTTCCGTCAGTGTCCTTTGATCTTGCTCTCTTGGAGACCATTGATCCTGAACTGTTGAGAGATGGATGAACACCTGCTATATCTGGAGACATGGTGACATGCATGGCAAGAAATCTATCATTTAAAACCAAAGAAAACATGAGGACTAACATGCAACATGCCCGAGGAACTACTGGCAAGGATTACATAATTTTCACTGGAAGGTCAGGAGACTGACTACAGGAACTGTGCAAAAGGCAACCCGGACTGTCATGAGGTCGGTTGACTGTTGGAATTGCGCAATGTGCAATCCAGACTAGTCTTCTAGGTGTTGAGATTGCACAATGCACAATTTTCGTTGGCAAGTGATGCAGGCCCAAGGACTGCATTGCGCAATTTTCTAGGCTAGCAGTCACTGCCCCTCTCAGAATTGCATAAGGCAAGACTGGAGGACATTGACTGGCCAGATTGCGCATTTTCTGGGAGGAAGGCAGAGCCTTCCCTCTTAGAATTGCACAATGTTGTCTGGGTACAGCAGAGTTCGGGCCAAGGTTGCCCAGACCCGTCGATGAGCAACTGAAAGCATATGAAGATGTGAATGCATGGTGATAATGAGTGTAAGGAGTGAATGATCATGCATGAAAACAATGAATGAAAGATTCAAAAAACGGATCAACATGCATGTGTGTGAAATGAGTCGCCCAATCAGTGACTGTTCGTGCAAAACAATGTCATGCATGCAATAGCAGTGAGATGCAAACTAAAACTGAAATGGTGCTTGTACAGGCTAACATGCATGCAACTGACAACAAGTGTTCATAAAAGTCAAGCAGAACACGCTCCCACAATCTGTTATCACTTAAGAAGCATTTTCTAAATTGTCCACATCAGGTTTGATTGTGAAGATTACATGTTAGTCCGAGTTCAGTGTTTCCATGTTTACTTTAGTATCTAAGTCTTAGTGTCTTAGGAGTCTTGGTAGGATGGTTAAATAAAGGTAAAATAGTCCGTTCTCATTCACCATTGGTCCCATAACTTACATAGATTATCTGTATTAAGCTTGTTGCAAAGGTTCTTACGTGTTACGAAATGCTTTAGGTGTTTTCGTAGCGCATAACCCAGATTTTACACTGGTTGCGCTACGAAATCAGAGATTCGTGCAATCCGTAGCAAATCTTTCTTAGCTGTCATATCTGTCACATTCAGTTATGGTTGCATCATCCACAGTCATCTTATACACTTCGCCTATCATGTCCAACCACTTATCTTCATCATTAGAGTTGTTAGGTACCTTGGTACGCTCAGATTGCAAGTTTCAAGAAGAGCCAGGTATTAACAGTCATGATTATGATTGTATTCATTGCATGAGGAATAATCAGCAAATGTTAAATTTGAATTCCTCAAACGTCAAGCAAGGTAGTATTCAAGCGAGGCAGCTATCAAGCGAGACAGTGATCAAAGGTTGAGACAGCGCCAGTCTATCAAGTTTTCATTACACTGAAGTCTCATGGAAGGGTCTACAGAAAGAAAAGAGCACAGGTCAGGTAGATGTTTGAGGAGCGAACCTGAAGGTTTAGACATTATCTTGAAGAACAGGGAAGTGGAACATGCATTCAAGCAAGTTGGATGTTGGAATTTCTGCGAAAAACTCTAGGGAGGTCATGCACAAATCACCAAAGAGTTCGCCTTGAATTTCACAGGATTGAATTCAAAAGTTGGTGTGCTTGAATTGCAAATTTCACCAGAGGTAATCTCCATAGTCACTGAGATTCCGAGAGGAAAAGAAAAATGGTTTGAAAATTTTAAATTTGATATGACCCCCTGCAAAGAATTTCTGAAGCCGGAGTTCATTGACTTAGATTTAAACAAGTCTGTGCCTAGAAATTATGTCAAGGACTCATATGCCAATTTTATTACCTGCATAAAAAGGTACCTTACCTGTGAAGGGAGATATAATAAGGTGTATTCATATCATTTCAAAATTCTGCTGCATTTCACAGGAAAGACATCTCTTGATTTACCTTTCTACTTATTTCATAGCTTAAGCAAAATGTGTGACAAGGTGCAGCTAAGGAAAGAAGCCTGTGAGACCTCATTATTTCACCACGGCTTAGTCAAGTTAATTGTTTTGCATGAACTCCAGAGAGTAGGTAGGGATTGGCCCACATTCATGTTTATGTCTGACTTTAAAAATGAAAATGTTCTTAGCCCCCAAGTTGTGAAATCTTCTCCACCAACAACTAATCATAGTACAGAAACAAGATCCAAGAGATTCACAAAATTGAAAGCTAGGAAACAAGTAAGGGAGCCTGCCAGATCAATGGTTATCCAAGACACACCCCAACAGTCCCTGAAAGAGAAAACTCAAATCAAAGAATGTAGAAGTGAATCATCTACAGGAGAAGTAGTCCATAGAAGAATGACCAAGAGTAAATTAGCTAAGGAAAAAGGCAAGAAGGTGGTTGCTGAGGAAAGCCCTGTTTCAAAGGGAAGCTTGAATGACTTACTGCAAGCCATTGACATTGAAGAGTCTCCCTTGGTTCAAGGAGATTTGATAGAATCAAGTAAAGACAAGACTAAAATAATCAAAGCCTCGAAAAAGCTCTTGTCCTCTCGGAATCTCAGTGACTCTGGAGATTACCTCTGGTGAAATTTGCAATTCAAGCACACCAACTTTTGAATTCAGTCCTGTGAAATTCAAGGCGAACTCTTTGGTGATTTTTGCATGACCTCCCTAGCATTTTTCGCAGAAATTCCAACATCCAACTTGCTTGAATGCACGTTCCACTTCCCTGTTCTTCAAGATAATGTCTAAACCTTCAGGTTCGCTCCTAAAACATCTACCTGACCTGTGCTCTTTTCTTTCTGTTTAGCTTTTGCCATCTTTGATTTTTTAGCAGCAATCATGTTTACTTCCACTTTAATTGCATCGTTTTGCATGTCAGCAAGAGTAGCATAATCCCTTTCTCTGAGCAACAGAGATAAGTCAGAATCAAATGCTTCGGCGTATCTCAATTGTGCCAAGGCCCTAGGAGGTTTCAAATGGACTGGGATGGAATTGTATATTTTATTAAACCTCTTGGAGAAGTTTTGGATGGTTTCATCAAGTGCTCTTCTAAGATTATTGTATTCAGTAAGAGCTTTAAACCATTTTCTAACTTCTCCAGTGAAGGTTTTTGCAAACAATCTTAGCTTCACATCCTCATCATCAACTTCCTCTCTGTCAGCAAAATCATTGAATCTGTCTACATGTTCTTCTGTTGTGATTTGTTCATCCCCACCCCATGTTGGAATTCTAGTAGCATATTTGCTAGGAAGGTCATGTAAAATAGCAGGGAGGGCAAGTGGAGCATACCTAGCAGGTATGACCATAATTAATGGAGGAACGGTGATGAAAGATACTGAAGGGACAGAGGAACCAGAAAAATGGTTTAAAAATTTTAAATTTGATATGACCCCCTGTAAAGAATTTTTTAAGCCGGAGTTCATTGACTCAGATTTAAACAAGTCTGTGCCTAGAAATTATGTCAAGGACTCATATGCCAATTTGCTTACCTGCATACAAAGGTACCTTACCTGTGAAGGGAGATATAATAAGGTGTATTCATATCATTTCAAGCTTCTGCTGCATTTCACAAGAAAGACATCTCTTGATTTACCTTTCTACTTATTTCGTAGCTTAAGAAAAATGTGTGACAAGGTGCAGCTAAGGAAAGAAGCCTGTGAGACCTCATTGTTTCACCACGGCTTAGCCAAGTTGATTGTTTTGCATGAACTCCAGAGAGTAGGTAGGGATTGGCCCACATTCATTTTTATGTCTAGCATTAAAAATGAAACTGGTCTTAGCCCCCAAGTTGTGAAAGCTTCTCCACCAACAACTGATCATAGTACAGAAACAAGATCCAAAAGATTCACAAAATTGAAAGCTAGGAAACAAGTAAGGGAGCCTGCCAGATCAATGGTTATCCAAGACACACCCCAGCAGTCCCCGAAAGAGAAAACTCAGATCAAAGAAGGTAGAAGTGAATCATCTACAGGAGAAGTAGTCTAGAGAAGAATGACCAAGAGTCAATTAGCTAAGGAAAAAGGCAAGAAGGTGGTTGCTGAGGAAAGCCCTGTTTCAAAGGGAAGCTTGAATGACTTACTGCAAGCCATTGACATTGAAGACTCTCCCTTGGTTCAAGGAGATTTGATAGAATCAAGTAAAGACAAGACTAAAAGAATCAAAGCCTCGAAAAATCTCAAGTTTGATGATCAAGTTGCTCAATTTTTTTTTAAGCCAAGAAGACCCATGACGAGGAATTTCAAACAGACGCGGGAGACGCTGCCAGAAGCAGGTGAAACAGAGGAGATTGTAAAATCTCATGAAAGACCCATGACTTCATTAGAAACATCATCACAGTTGCATAAAGAAGATAGAGGAACGACAATCATCCCGCTAGAGGAATATAGTGTTGAAGAATTGAAAAATAAATTGAGGTTAGCAAATCTTGAAATTGATAGATTGAAGAAAGCCTCTAGGAAGCATGCAATCAAGGAAGCTCATTTTGACAAAATGCAAGCTCTGTGGGAAGACAAAACATTTCAAATACCCGAGGTGGTTGACTATAATACACAATATTATACCTGGACAGTCCCTGCACTAAAGGAAGCAGCATTTATCAAAAGGGTTAACACGAAACTGAGAGCTGGGATCAGAGTTATGAAAAGGAAAATTGAAGATTTGAGGATGCATCTAAGCCAGCGGGAAAGATCTCCTTAAGAAAACCACATAGCAAGTAAGGTTATATTCAAAATTTTGATGATTTACCTTGTTACAATTTCTTGAAGAATGATACATCTCTACTCAGTTTTGATAGCTTTAGGGCAGTTGAAAGGGATATGTGAAGATAAAAGAGGCTCAAGTCAGTCATATTTTGGTGTTAAACTGTGTTTTGTGATTACACAGCAGTTTTGTAGCGCGCTACGAAACTACTGTAGCCACATAATTAAACTGAGTCGACCAATTTTGAGTAATCAAGGGGAAATTTCTTGAAAGGGGAGTGTCAAAAAGGATCATTTACAATGTGCAAGCAATAGGCAAAGGTAAAACAAGCGGAGGAAAAGATATATGAACTATAAGTTTTGTCATACAAATCACTGCTAGTTTTCTCCACGGCATTTCAAATGGCTTTGAAGAAGTTTTTTCTCCATACGAATATATGGAAAGGGTCTACAACACATCAAGAACGTGGCACTCCAATACACTCTTGTGTAATCAAAGAAGACATCATGGTTAATTGGTCTCAAACATCCTTGAGGAAACCAAACACAGGAAAAGAGGGGCAGTTTCCTACTTTGTAGGAGCAGTAAAGAAGATAAGACATTAAGGGCCAGCAAGGAACTTTAAACATCCATCAAAGTTAAACTGAAGGGAACCACTTGTAAGAGAACAAGTTTTTATTGTAAAAAATGCTATTATCACCATGATGTGGAGTTAGTTTCCTAATTGTCTTAGGTTTCTAAAACTTCCAGTTGGTAGTTGTCGTATTTAATAGTTAGTTAAAGTTTCGATAGGTGTCATGGCAAGCAGAATTCAAGTTCTCCTCATGCTGGAGGAGGAATCTCAGCTTGGTAAAGAATTCTATATATAGGAGAAAGAGCAATGTGTTTGGGGTTGGAAATTTATTGAAAAAGGCTTTGATATTTGGCTTTATGTAAAAAAACTCTGCTTTAGTAATACAGTACTGGCTTTGCTTCTCAAGAATCATAAAGAATTCAATGTGATGAATGTCTTGTGTTGTCTTTTCCTATTATTTACAGTGTTATGAATATGTGATTACTTAGAAATCACAAACAGTGCTCTAATTTCCTTCATATATTCGTAAACTGTAATGACCTTCTATGTGTTTGGTGGGTTCTACATATGTTGGATTCTGAATGCCTTGACTTCTATGCAGAGCTAACCTAATTGTTAATATTGAAGCCTATCTGACTCCATAAGCCCAATGGGTACTTTCTAATTGTGTTTCCACCCCTCTCATTTTCTATCTTTATTTTACAAGAGTTAGCCATCTTAATCTTAATCAAAAAATCATTAATCCTTTGAGAGAGCCCTCTCAGGTTGGGGAGGCTAAGCCTCAGCGTAAAGTAGGTTTGAAATAGTTACTTGAGGTCTTCCTGGTCAGAAGCCTTCCAGGGTCTGATTTTGAGATAAAATGTTGTCTCAAAATCAGACCCTAGAAGGCTGCTGACCAGGAAGACCTTAAGTAACTATTTCAAACCTACTTTAGGCTGAGGCTTAGCCTCCCCAACCTCAGAGGGCTCTCTCAAAGGATTAATGATTTTTTGATTAAGATTAAGATGGCTAACTCTTGTAAAATAAAGATAGAAAATGAGAGTGGTGGAAACACAATTAGAAAGTACCCATTGGGCTTATGGAGTCAAATAGGCTTCAGTACTAACAGTTAGGTTAGCTCTGCATAGAAGTCAAGGCATTCAGAATCCAACATATGTAGAACACACCAAACACGTAGAAGGTCAGTGCAGTTTACGAATATATGAAGGAAATTAGAGCACTGTTTGTGATTTCTAAGTAATCACATATTCATAACACTGTAAATAATAGGGAAAGACAACACAAGACATTCATCACATTGAATTCTTTATGATTCTTGAGAAGCAAAGCCAGTATTGTATTACTAAAGAAAAGTTTTTTAAATAAAGCCAAATATCAGAGCCTTTTTCAATAAATTTCCAACACTAAGTTTCTATACGCCCTCATCCTTACATCCTTGGTTTGATAAGCACCTTCCACTTGCTTAATTACCAATTTAGAATCTCCACAAACAACAATGTTTCTAGCCTTCAACTTTAACAAAGCTTCTAAGCCCAAAATCAGAGATTCGTAATCAGCCATATTATTAGTGCAATCAAAATTTAGTTTGTAGGAGAGAAACTTACTTTCATTATTAGGACTAAGAAGCATTTTCTAAATTGTCCACATCAGGTTTGATTGTGAAGATTACATGTTGGTCTGAGTTCAGTGTTTCCATGTTTACTTTAGTATCTAAGTCTTAGTGTCTTAGGAGTCTTGGTAGGATGGTTAAATAAAGGTCAAATAGTTCGTTCTCATTCACCATTGGTCCCATAACTTACATAGATTCTTTGTATTAAGCTTGTTGCAAAGGTTCTTACATGTTACGAAATGCTTTAGGTGTTTTCGTAGCGCATAACCCAGATTTTACACTGGTTGTGCGTAGAAATTATGTCAAGGACTCATATGCCCATTTGCTTACCTGCATACAAAGGTACCTTACCTGTGAAGGGAGATATAATAAGGTGTATCCATATCATTTCAAGCTTCTGCTGCATTTCACAGGAAAGACATCTCTTGATTTACCTTTTTACTTATTTCGTAGCTTAAGCAAAATGTGTGACAAGGTGCAGCTAAGGAAAGAAGCCTGTGAGACCTCATTGTTTCACCACGGCTTAGTCAAGTTGATTGTTTTGCATGAACTCCAGAGAGTAGGTAAGGATTGGCCCACATTCATGTTTATGCCTGGCTTTAAAAATGAAACTAGTCTTAGCCCCCAAGTTGTGAAAGCTTCTCCACCAACAATTGATCATAGTACAGAAACAAGATCCAAGAGATTCACAAAATTGAAAGCTAGGAAACAAGTAAGGGAGCCTGCCAAATCAATGGTTATCCAAGACACACCCCAGCTATCCCTGAAAGAGAAAACTCAGATCAAAGAAGGTAGAAGTGAATCATCTACGGGAGAAGTAGTCTAGAGAAGAATGACCAGGAATCAATTAGCTAAGGAAAAAGGCAAGAAGGTGGTTGCTGAGGAAAGCCCTGTTTCAAAGGGAAGCTTGAATGACTTACTACAAGCCATTGACATTGAAGAGTATCCCTTGGTTCAAGGAGATTTGATAGAATCAAGTAAAGACAAGACTAAAAGAATCAAAGCCTCGAAAAAGCTCAAGTTTGATGATCAGGTTGCTCAATTTGTTTTTAAGCCAAGAAGACCCATGACGAGGAATTTCAAACAGATGCAGGAGATGCTGCCAGAAGCAGGTGAAACAGAGGAGATCGTAAAAGCTCATGAGAGACCCATGACTTCATTAGAAACATCATCACAGTTGCATAAAGAAGATAGAGGAAAGGCAATCATCCCGCCAGAGGAATATAGTGTTGAAGAATTGAAAAATAAATTGAGGGTAGCAAATCTTGAAATTGCTAGATTGAAGAAAGCCTCTAGGAAGCATGCAATCAAGGAAGCTCATTTTGACAAAATGCAAGCTCTGTGGGAAGACAAAACATTTCAAATAGCCGAGGTGGTTGACTATAATACACAATATTATACCTGGACAGTCCCTGCACTAAAGGAAGCAGCATTCATCGGAAGGGTTAACACGAAACTGAGAGCTGGGATCAGAGTTATGAAAAGGCAAATTGAAGATTTGAGGATGCAGCTAAGCCAGCAGGAAAGATATCCTTAAGAAAACCACATAGCAAGTAAGGTTATATTCAAAATTTTGATGATTTACCCTGTTACAGTTTCTTGAAGAATGATACATCTCTACTCAGTTTTGATAGCTTTAGGGCAGTTGAAAGGGATATGTGAAGATAAAAGAGGCTCAAGTCAGTCAGATTTTGGTGTTAAACTGTGTTTTGTGATTACACAGCAGTTTCGTAGCGCGCTACGAAACTGCTGTAGCACATAATTAAACTCAGTTGACCAATTTTGAGTAATCAAGGGGAAATTTCTTGAAAGGGGAGTGTCAAAAATGATCATTTACAATGTGCAAGCAACAGGCAAAGGTAAAACAAGCGGAGGAAAAGATATATGAACTATAAGTTTTGTCATACAAATCACTGCTAGTTTTCTCCACGGCATTTCAAATGGCTTTGAAGAAGTTTTATCTCCATACGAATATATGGAAAGGGTCTACAACACATCAAGAACGTGGCACTCCAATACACTCTTGTGTAATCAAAGAAGACATCATGGTTAATTGGTCTCAAACATCCTTGAGGAAACCAAACGCAGGAAAACAGGGGCAGTTTCCTACTTTGCGGGAGCAGTAAAGAAGATAAGACATTAAGGGCCAGCAAGGAACTTTAAACATCCATCAAAGTTAAACTGAAGGGAACCACTTGTCAGAGAACGAGTTTTTATTGTAAAAAACGCTATTATCACCATGATGTGGAGTTAGATTCCTAATTGTCTTAGGTTTCTAAAACTTCTAGTTGGCCGTTGTCGTATTTAATAGTTAGTTAAAGTTTCGATAGGTGTCATGGCAAACAAAATTCAAGTTCCCCTCATGCTGGAGGAGGAATCTCATCTTGGTAAAGAATTCTATATATAGGAGAAAGAGCAATGTGTTTGGGGTTGGAAATTTATTGAAAAAGGCTTTGATATTTGGCTTTATGTAAAAAGCTCTGCTTTAGTAATACAGTACTGGCTTTGCTTCTCAAGAATCATAAAGAATTCAATGTGATGAATGTCTTGTGTTGTCTTTTCCTATTATTTACAGTGTTATGAATATGTGATTACTTAGAAATCACAAACAGTGCTCTAATTTCCTTCATATATTCGTAAATTGTACTGACCTTCTATGTGTTTGATGTGTTCTACATATGTTGGATTCTGAATGCCTTGACTTCTATGCAGAGCTAACCTAACTGTTACTATTGAAGCCTATCTGACTCCATAAGCCCAATGGGTACTTTCTAATTATGTTTCCACCACTCTCATTTTCTATCTTTATTTTACAAGAGTTAGCCATCTTAATCTTAATCAAAAAATCATTAATCCTTTGAGAGAGCCCTCTCAGGTTGGGGAGGCTAAGCCTCAGCCTAAAGTAGGTTTGAAATAGTTACTTAAGGTCTTCGTGGTCAACAACCTTCTAGGGTCTGATTTTGAGATAACACAATCCAAAACACAAAAAGCGACAGAAATGTTGCAAAAGACAAGTAAAGCGGACTTACCCAGAAATAGCCTAGCTAGATGTGCCAAAGACTCCTGGATGTGCTGTGGGATGTCAGAGCTCCAAGATCAATGTGAAGAATGAGCTCTGAAGTGTCGAATAAATAAGTTTGAGGCTCATGAAGTGCATGCCACAAATCTAGGAAAAAGCAAAATTTGGAGGAAAGTTTCTAAAACGATATTTGCATGTAACCTACAACTGTTAAAAATAGATCCCTAAAATCTAGGGATGCTTTTTGCATGTTTTTCCTATTTCGGGAAAAAGCCACCCATGCATGCAAGTCAGGTTTTCTCAGTCCCGGGTGGAACCGGTCAACGTAAAGGCACATGCAACACCTTGCTTGACTGAGAGGGATTTTTACGCAATTTCTGGGAGGAGCTTGGTTGGCTATCCAAAGGGATTGCGTAATTTTTGGGAGGAGCAGTTGGCTGCTGCCCAGAATTGCACATTTTCTGGGCTGAGCTACACTACTGGGCCAGAATGCACAATTTTCACTGGGAAGGTTGTTTGACAGGAATTCGCAGTTTCTGGGCCCAACAGGCTATTAGTCAGATTTGTGCAATTTCTGGAGGGTAGGCTGGTTCCCCTACACAATTGCGCAATTTCCAGAGGGAGCTACTCAACCAGTAGCTAGCCCAAGTCCGGAGTGGCAGCTTGTGAGGGGCATGAAGCAAGCTATCATGCACAGGTTGGCAAGCTATTGAAAAACCAATGAAGCTCATGTACTTGACAATGCAAGATATACTATTGAGGATGGTTGGTAGGGAGGCTCCAAAATGAAGCTAAGGAAAAAATTTGGAGGGTGGTTGTAGCCGCTACAACATATACTATTCAAGGACCAACCTACCAGAAATGGCAAGGATATCCTCCACCACCACCCAAGAAAGTTTTTGGACAGTGGACTCTAGAAGAATTAAATTATTCTAATTAGTGTATTCATAGTCAGATACTGGATTATAGTGTGGATGCAGGAATCACTTTACATAAAGATCCTTGATTTATGGCTCAGGAGGAGAAGGACCGTGGTCTTGGGTATGTATTCAAATTTGAGAATCAAAAGATTCCACAGCGGAGGGAGAAGGATGCTTGGGAAAAGGATCCAAACTTCATTTCTCTCTAAGTGTTATCCAGGTTGTTAGGAGTATAATCAGGAGATTGTAGACAATGATGATGAAGATAACCTAACAAAAATGGATATGGGTGGCAGGACCAAGGGCGGTCTCCATCATTGGGGCTTTGAGACAAAAGAAGAATGGGAAAAATATAAGGAACAAAAGGAAGCAATGCCTAAAGCTACCTTTCAATTTGGGGTGAAGGCCCAAGATGGTCATAAAATGAGGAAGCAAAATAAAGACCATAAGTTAAATAACAAGTTACATAAATCAACAAAATTTTGGATAGAAAGAAATAGGAGAAGACATATGCCTATGATGAAGGTGGTGGTTATTATGATGATGAAATTCCACCAAGGAAGTGACTTCATGTATGGGGAAATTTCTCATCCAGTGCTTCTGCCAAAATTTGTTCTTATGAGTGCTTACATGTAAAGCTTCCCTCTTAGTTGGGTATTGTAAGACAAGCATGCCATGGAAGCCTGTGGCGCATGTATGTAAAAAGGATAGTATTTGGATGTTATTATTGTACCATAATGACAATTCAGGGTATATATTAAAAATTTAACTCACAATAATAACTAAATCAAGTATTTAACTTAATTTTGGTTAGATTTCTAAAATATATTGAAATCTGCAATTAAAATATACTTAAACATACTAAATCCAAAAGATAATGCAGATGTAAACCTTCACTTCAAAATGACTTGAAAAAAATATTCTAGACTCTAAATATTTTGAAATTTAAAATCAAATTATATTTAAACATACTAAACCGAAAAAATTAAAATCAAATTATGCTTAAACATACTAAACCAAAAACATAATGGGAATCAAAACCTTCACTTCAAAATGGTGGATGGAGAAGAGGCTGCAATTGGTGAAGATGGTGGACTCGCAAAGCTTTCAATGGATAGCAAGCGTTGAATATAGAATTTGGGCTGCTTTCCTTTCACATTTATCAGAATCATGTAACTGTAACCTTTAATGTAGATATTGTTTGGGATTAATATTAATAATAATAAAAAAGAAAAATATCTATGGGGTCTTGGATTTATTGTGATAGAGTGTTTTGTTAAGGCATTCTTTGATGTGAAGTCTTTGGTTCAATTCCCCTTTGATCGGGGTGACAGATTGGACATGATGAAAATGTAGTCTTCCCAAAGTTACAAAAAAAAATTAAAAATAGTAAAATAGTTTATAGGATCTTTATTATTAATATTAACAATAAAAATAGCTCACTAGATAAGAGTAGTTTAATTGTTATCACTGTATTATGAGATTCAAAATTCAAATCTCTTTCTAGGTAAGAATAATTTAATTAGCTATTATGAAGTATATAAAATTCAAAATCCAAATCCTTTCTTAATAATACCAAGTAAAAAAAAAAACAATAAATCCTAATTAAGTGAGACTTTGGCGCGCAGCAAACAAGTAGTGATGTGACATAAGCTGGCCTTGTTAGATCGGACAGGTGGAGGTAGCCCTCTTCTTTTTACAGAACCTAGAACCTTATCCAAATCGTACGTATTTTACAATATATATTCATTATGCCTGTCCCGTCTGAATCAGGTCACCTCACCTCTTATCACATGAGCCTCTCTTGGCTTCAATCTATGGGCTTCACTGAAATGGCCTTCTCTGTGGGCTGTGTCATGCAAATTCTTATTATATTCGGATGCGTTGAATCTTGATCCGATGCATTTCGGATTACTTTATCATACCCTCTGGTTAAACCGATACGTCTTTATCCGTGTGCTTGGCAATGGAAAAATAACACTTTATAATAGGGAGAGTAATTTAAGCAGTAGTCTATAACCCGACTTTTTGAAAGCCTTTCCGGCAGATTTTTCCGGTCAAAATCCGGTAGCAATTTATTGGAATCCCAGGTTTGATAGCTAGTTTCTGCACAATCAATGGCTCCCAGGGGTTTTCCAGGGCCCTGAATCCAAATATGCAGTTAAAAAACCATTTTAACTGCTAAAAATCAAGATTTAACCTCATTTCTTCCGCCGGATTCCGTCACCGGAATCTCCAAAAAATCGCATTATAGACAACTCCGTAATTTAAT
>APFE030527264.1:27020-72173 GCA_000404065.3 Pinus taeda
TAATTAAAATATAATTGTTTTAAAAACAAATTTTATAATTTAATGAAATTAAAAAAACATCATTACTATTTACGATATAATAGTTTTCTTGATTTAATTTTAAAAACTCAAAAAAATATTAAAGGTTTTCACCTAAGTTATCATATATGTATTCATTTGTCCATGTCTTTCATAGTTAAAGCTTTTATCTAGCCATTCAAGCCCTTTGACTATGTATTAGTTTGTTAATTTTTGTAATTTTAATTAAATTTTTTTGGAAATGTTAATTATTTATATTTTTTTCGTAAATTTAAAAATTCATTTCTATTTTTTAATTTTTATTTCTAATTTTCCATAAGTTAAGAGAGCATTGATGTGACATAATCCCCCCTAGTAGAGGGCAATTTAATTTCAGTGTTTGTTAGATATTAGAGAACAATTTTAAAATAGGAAAATAAAGAATTACGAGATTGGTTGTTGTAGGGCTCTGACATTGACTATCGTGATTGTCATAATTGATTTGTAGTGGACACTATAGTTTATGCTAATGCTTGGATGACAATGATCGACAACAAAGGTTTCATGACACAAATTGATGGATGGTGGGGCACTGTGTTGCTTAAGTAAGCGGGGGTGGGGGCAGGGGGGGCATCCATAGTCATGGTTCCAACATCTTACATGAAAGGCTTCGCACATGGTCAGATGTCTAAATCAAAGATGGAAAATCTATATTGGTTGTGAAATAAGGGGGGGCGATTAACTGCGCAAAGTCACTCAATGGGTGGGTTGGTTACCACCACAATGTTGGCATGGGCTCACCCTATTTGATATCTAGTTCCAAAGGAGCTACGCCAAAATCACTTTGCAGAGGGTCTAATTCATTTAATTGACTTTAACTTAGAAATTTATCACTTTAATTTTCCTCGAAGAGAGTTTGCGATGCCTCTTTATGAGAAAAAACCTTAATTGTTGGAAGCACAAACCAATTTACCAATTATTTTTGTTAAATTTTATAATTTATAAGTTTTTTATTATATGTAACTATAGCATTGAAATATCAACACTACTAAAAAAAGTTGGAGTTCAATGCAAGTAACAACTAAATACTCTAGGAAAAAACAAAAATGCAAACTAAAATAAAAGCCCATAGTGGTGATCTGTGATGGTAGCAATATTTGAGTGACACCTTGAAATAATAAAATATTGAGGCTATGCACATATTTATTTCAATCCATATCAATAGTGCAAATTGAAATTTAAAACATATACAAATTATGCAAAATGAAGAACAAAGAAGTGCGCGTGAAAGGAACTATTCAAATAAAATAAAATAAATTCCATCATTAAGGCAATTGATTGGGTATGGTCATTGAAAACTAGGGTGGAAAGCTGGGTGTCTCAATGCATCTCTGCGAAGCTAAAACAATAGGCAAATTTGGTAAAATTGGAAAGTGCGGCTATTATGGGCAGGAGTATCCATTTGGCTAATCCACATCAATTTAGAAAATCAAATTGCTGACAATGGAATTTGCATAAGAGGGCAGAGTTCTCAGGAGGTAGTGAAACCGTGATTGTGCCCCCACCCCCATCCCAGTGAGGTCATGGGGTCCCCCCCTGTAACGTATAATAACTGTGGATATTTGCAAGTGAAACTCTCGTTGTTAGGTTGAGGTGGAAAAATTTCATTGTGGAACCTAGAGTGTGTCTCCCCCCATCCCTCCTTGCTAATGTCATAGGGGTGACGCCCCACAATCGTTATGAGCAGTGGATTTTGACGAGAAATCACAATTGTTAAATCAGTGACAATTTACATTGAGATAAGGTAAAGCGACTAAATGTAAAAGAAATATAAAAATACATATTTGTATATATTATGGGTCAAGAAATCAAATAAATTAATATACATGTTGGTGTCATGATGAAGTGGCAGTCGCACATGAGACGTTAGCTGGCATAGTGTTATTTTAGTTAGTGTTAGTTATCGAGTAGGTTGGAGTCTAGTAAGTGATGGTGGTTATTGATCTTGATTAACCAAGGCTGGTGGATTTGATTGAGGGTGTAAATTTGTTTTAACATTTGTGTTGGTTGGGGCACAACATGTCGTTGGGTCATTAGATCAAAACGACTGCGGTTGTTTGATGTGATCAGACTGCAAATCCATTTTAAAACTATTTGCTAGAGGGAATCTGATGCGGGTGTGGGTCATCAGATCAAAGAAGTTTGGTTCATTGGATCTAGAAGGGATGTTGGTGTAAAAAGATGGAAAGTGGTACAGTTAGTAACATGATGACATTAATTTAATACCAAAACACATAGTGTGGTGTAAATGTGGCATGATGTGAACATTAAACGACAAGTATTCACCATAATTGAGGTTATTAGGTTAGCAATTCTCATTTTCCTGCATTCTACGGTCCTTAGTGTGTCATTACAGCCAAAGGAATTAACTTTCGATCTCTATTTTGAGCTTAAAGTGAATGTAGAAGCCTACTTTCCCATCTCTAGGAAACAAGTAAGCTTTCCAAAGCCTTGTTATAGTACATTAATAGTATCCCATAAATTTTACATATTTAGAATGGATACTAAACACGAGAATAATGCTTTCATTACTATGCTAGCGCAAATTCGTAACACCCGCATATAGAACATTGAAATTCATGTCGTTAGACCTCAATTAGAGATGAATGGAAAATTAGATAGCTCAGACAATTATCTGTTAAATGCTAATTTACTCAAAGCTACATTGCCTGGTGTTCATTTCAACCCTAATACAATTATTCTTTTACCTAATCATTATGATCTGTTAACTCAACATATTGTTCATCCTGCAAATGGATGTAGTTTATTGGAAGTGTTTGAGGAATCTATGGTGAAAACGTTGAGGTTACATGTGAAAGGAAAAAATATTAGTGATAAGGAATTGAATGAGGAATTTTTAACTTAGGATGAAAATGAAAAATTGAGCTTTTTACAAAGACTAGTTGAAAACCCTAGTGAAGTAGTGAAAATTGAATTACCAGTCGCTAGTAAGGTATTGAATCCACAGTTTAAGGCGATGGTCTCTTTATTGAGAGTTATTTTAGGATATCGCAATGACTTGGTTATGGATGAAGTTGTCCTTATGTGCTTAAGGGAAATAATAACAAACCTCAATCAAATTAGGATTAATTTTCTAGGTTATCTAGCTTAGAGTATACATTTTCACCTCAATGGTATGCCATTTTTTGAGTTATCCACACATGTTACATATCTCATGCATCTAGTCTTGTTTCGTTATTCAAAATATTTCGACACTAAAGGACTATTGTCAAGAATTGAAGATGTGTAGAAATGAGTGAAAGAAATTGACAAGTGGACTAAAGTTTTATACCCAGTGAAAATACAGAGAGGTTATGTTAAATTTTCAGATTGTTTCTTGTATCACATTCAATAAAAATTGCTTTATGAAGCCCCCAAAATAATGTCAAAGGACTTTAGGAAGAATTTACAGTTTACAAAGGAAACCAGTATAGGGGACTGGTATCTTTTTTAGAGTTACACTATCATAAGATACTATGGGTTTGAAGGTCAACCCCACTGTTTACCAAAATTTGTTAGCCCACAACTTTTGATTTATGAGTAGCTAGATAGAGGCTATATGTTGATGATGTTTACTTTGTGTCTAAAATTAAAAAGTCAATGATTTCAATGACGTTTGAAATTTTATCTTTACTGATCAGAAATAGGTCTACATTAAAAATCATTGAAGAGGATTTAATTTCGTATGGTTTGGAAATCTTGTGTTTGGAAATATGATCCATTGCATATTATTTCTGACTTATGAAGAAAGGTTCGTTTATCTGCTTATATCCACATGTCTGATCCTGAGGTTGAAAAGTTGGCCAATACTGATACATGGCTTGAAAACAATGACAAAAAGACAAGTTTGCAAGTATCCAAAGAAGTTGTAGCTAGGAGATTGGACATTGAAATTGAACTAATTAAATAAAATTTCCCAAGAACACAAAAGTAGCAAAGTTAGCTAATGGACAAGTTTTAGATGTTGTAGAGAATGCTTTGTTTGCAAACTGCAACTATTAGCAACTACAAGCCTAGATCCATCTTAACTCTGGATCTATCAAGCGTCGAGAGGGATCAAATCTCTCGAGGTGCAAACCCCTTTTCTAAGTGAAAAACTTCAAGAAAGGTTTGCACCTCAAGATATTTAATCTCTCTCAGAGCTTGATAGATCTAGAGTTAAAATGGATCTAGGTTGGTTTAGTTATTAATTTTATTTTTTTAGTTTAATTTTTATTTTTAGGTAATTTTTCTAAGTCAAAATGTTTTAATTGATAATTTTATTTTTACTTTTATGCAATTTGACTAGGTCAAAATGTTTAGATAACATAATATAATAGGACATTACAACATATCTTCCATATTGGGATGGAGAGTGTCACTCTACCCAAAAATGCAATAAAGTAAAATAATTTTTTTTTTTTATAAAATATGTTGATTGTGAAAAGAATGTTGGTTTTTGAGTATGTGATATTGATAAACCATGGTATTGGCCCAGAGTATGGTATGGTTAATAATATCCATGGTAAATTGGGGTGACTATCCATGGTTTAAAATCTTGTTATATTGTAAGTATTATTTTGATTATGAAATGAGAGATGGTTTTTGAGCATGTCGTACTGATGAGCCATTGTATTGGCCCATGGTACAGTATGGTTAATAATATCCATGGTAAAGTGGGGGTGAATATCCATTCTTAAAAATCTTGTTATATTGTAAGTATTAAGGTTTTATGTCCTTATTAATGAAATTTAAATATGGTTACAAAATTATTATTTTAATTTATATTGTAAAATGAATCTTAATTTATAATTATTGTTTATATCTTATATATTTTAATATGATAGAGGTGTAGATATATCCCAAAAGTGATTATAACTTTTTTTCTTTTAGATTTAATAAATAAAATCATAAAATTAAATATTTATAAAAAAATGATTTGAAATAGAGAGGTTTGGGCATGTTTATCTGATAAGCCATTAGTATTGTAATCAAATATATTACCAAATTAATATAACCCAAATATGGCAAATTGTACTTTGAAATCCATGGTCTAAACATAATTTCTATATTCTAAGTATTAAATGTTTTTATGTTGTTAATTAATTTAAATTTAATATGGTTACAAAATTACTTATTCTTGCTATTTTTGTACATGTGTAACAAATGGATCGTTAACATTATTGGTGCTACTTATATATTGATATATTTTAATGTAATATGTTATATATTATTTTACTTTATCTAAAAAATATTCATAATTTTATTAATAAAAACAAAATTACAATGTAACAAATTGAATTTTATTATTTTTATTACTTTTAACTTTTTACAAACATAACATCTCCCCCATATTGGGCTCTATATTAATTTTAACTGACATGTAAATGTTTAACAATCCTTTAGGTATTATAGATTGGACATATTAATATAAATTCAACATGTAAAAATGTTGACAAAATTTCCTACATTACGCCTACACATCACCCCTATATTGGGCTCTAGAGCGTCTCTCAACACAATTATTGAAAATAAGTGTAGCTAATACAGAGTATGATGAATAAATTCACATGGTTAAGAGAAAACAAGAAGACGATGAGGATATTTTTTTCCAAAATACTAATGAAAAATTATTAGAGTAGATGTAAGGTTTCTTGAAAGAAATGCAACCTAAAGAATTTGTAAGTCCAGTTGTGCTCATTTCCATGAATGTAAATACTGAAATGTTTACAAGGGAGAAGGATAAGAAAGCAATAACTATTGCAAACAAGAACATAGGTTATAGAAGAATACACCAACGAAGCAATGATTTATAATGCGGGTCCTAGGTTCCTGCCATCCACTAATTATGATTATCATACCTTTAATTTAACTCTTATTCAACTAGAGATCGAGTCTAGAAAATAGCTCATTGATTCAAGAACCATTTCAATTATTTTTTATTTAAGTCAGATGCTAGAGATAGGTATGGTGGATGACAAAAGAAAATAAGAGAAGTGGTTGCTAAAAGGCTAATAGAGTCTACTGCTAGTAACAAAAGGTTACAAACTCTATTATCCAGGGTTGAAATACAATTGCATAATGCTAAAATAGTTGTAAAAAGAAAAACAAATAAGATTAAAGATTTGGAAAATAAGATAGTTATCTTATCAAGGTTTCTTAAGGATGACATTGTTATGAAACACTTACTGCAATCAAAGGATAAATAAATCAGAGATATGAAATTAGTTTTGAAGTCTTCTGATTTTGAGATCTTGTTGTAGCTGCTACAACCACCCTCCAAACTTTGTCCCATGCTTTGATTTTTGAGCCTCCCTTCTGTCCATAGGAGCTTATTATTTATTGTCTTCAAGTATTCATGCTATGATAAAGAATTAACTTTTCATGATTTGCTTGTGATGTTATGTTTTGATCTCCCGGATTGATACCTTTCAGACACAAGCTATCTCTTGACTTGACTTTGTAGCATTTCCGGTCTTCCCTCCAGAAACTGTGCAATCTAGACAGGCAATCCAACCTTGAGCTCAGAGACTACACAATTCTGAAAGACAACCTAACCTTGAGCTCAAAAACTATGCAAAGTTTCCCTTGAGCTCAAAAACTACGTAATTCACCGAGTCAAGGAGTTGCCCAATGGTTGGGAATTGCACAATACTTCTTGCCAATGTGAATGGACGGTCCCATGAAAAAGAAAAAAACAAAAAAAAAACAAAAATCAATCCCTAGAAAATAGGGAGTGGATAATTAGTTTCCCCAAGGATGACACAAGTTGTTATTTTTGGACTTTCGCAAGTGTCACTTTTTCCTTGATTTTAGACATGCACATCATAAACCATAACCAACCTAGATCTATATAATAGACACCCCTAGATCTCATTTGCACATTTTATCTTGGGGCTCTAGCCTCTCGAAGGAGATCAAGGAAACTTTGGTGGATTTTGCAACACTTTTTTGGGTGAGTTTTTCTTTTGTTGCCTTTTGTAGCTTTTTATGTTGCCTTTTGTCGTTTCACTTCTCTGAGTGTTGTTTCTTTTGTTTATTTTCATGTTTGTTGATGTTTTACCTTATGTTAGCTTGTACAAGTGTTAGTTTATTCCTTCGTTCATAGTCTACAAGTTTCACCTCAGCTTTCTAGTTTTTTCCCATTAGTGGTCATCATTTTGGTGACTCCCTATGCATGTTTGTTTTTCCCTTTGCATGTTGATCTTCTACACTTTATTTTCATTGATGTATCTTTCCTTAGTCAGATATACAATCTAACTTGCATTATCACTCAAATATGCCACTTTCCCATCCTCTTTCTGGGCAAATCTGCCCTTCACTTGGCCAATAGTTGCCTTTCTCAACTAAGCATTACACAAGTCCAAGGCTCAAGCCTCATGTTGTGCCTATGATATAGTTGAATTCATAGCACACGTCTTGACCAACTACACATTGTGCAGTTCTAGGGCTCAAGCCTCACCCTTGGCCGCTAAGACTGCGCAATGTGCAGTCTCCCCCTTAGTCTGCCCAGGTTGAGACTATGCATTGCACAGTCTGAAACCTTAAGTTGCTCCCCTGGCTGCTAAGACTGCATAATACGTAGTTCTTGGAGCCATTCCCTCCCCCATCTTAGGAATTGTGCAATTCTTCCCTTCATTCTTGTGGTTGTTGCCTTGATCTTGCTTTTTGAGGCATTTTGTTGAAGCTAATTCATGTTTTCCATGAGTGTTTTTTCCTCCTACAGGTATTGTAGTTGTTGATACATTCTCTTGATCAGTCATTTTTATTATGCCCCCAAGAGATTTTCCTCAAAGGACACTACAAAAATTAGCGTCGAGGAGGTACAACAATAGGATGGACTGTAGTATTCTGTGTATCATTTTGATGTCTGAAGGTCGAAACAGTGACACGTGGCACTTTGTACAAGTTCGCTCTATTGAACTAGTATATAATTAGGTCATTGTGGGAGATTTGGAGTGACTCTTTTTTGGAGAATCCAATCTTGATTAGACTTGTAGGGTTATAACGAGGACTCAGAGGGTTTCCACAAGATGCAATTTTAGACCTTGGCAATCCACAATTATAGAGATACAACCAATTAAATATCGAGCTCCTACAAAGCCAAAAAAGGTGTGTAGTCTTTTTAAACTTTTGCATAAGTTTTGTTTCAAAATTTAGTTTGAAGGAATTCAATGGACATAGTGAAGCATAATTATCATTAATTTATACCCTGAAGAAAGAAAATGGAAACACCTAGTAAGCAACCTGAAATCTCTAGCATGACTCGTGAAGAAGAGGAAGAAATGCAACAAGATATATCAAAATTATGAGATCAAGTGCAAAAAATTTCACTCTCACAAAATGTAACATAAGCTAAGATGGATGGTTTAAAGAAAGGCGTGGAAGCTAAGATGGATGGTTTAAAGAATGACGTGGAAGCTAAGATGAATGGAATGGAATCTAAGATGGATGGCAACATGGAAGATTTGAAGATAGATTTGACAAAGTTGCTACAAGAAATGCTTACTAATGGCGAAAGGGTAGTAAAGGAAAATCATGATGAGAAAAAAATAAATGTTAATCATGATTTCATAGACTCTAACATTAGATTGAAGACCCGCCATGTTCCAAAGATCGATATGAGGAAGTTTGATGGCAAGGATCCCGTAACATGGATACTATAGATGGAGCAATATTTCAATCTCTATAATGTGCAAAACACACACAAGGTACGCATTGCAACTTTATATTTGGAATCCAATCATTTTGTATGGTATCGATGGCTTTTCTCTCCTAAACAAATTTTTTCTTGGGTCATTTTTACGGAAGAAATGATAGCACATTATGAGGATACAAAAAGCAACACCTTTTTTAGCCAATTGATAAATCTCAGACAAAAAGGTTCAATGGTGGAGCACATTGAGGACTTCCAAAAATTTAATATAAGGGTAAAATATATTCCAGAGGATCATAGGATTGATGTGTTCATAGGGAAATTAAAGGATAACATCCAACATGAGGTTCGCATTTGGGAACCTAATTCATTGTAGAAGGCATTCAACTTGGCAAGAAAAATTGAAAGAAAAATTATGGCAACAAGGAAGCCTACCAATCACAACTATAAAGATGGAAGTGTTGTTTCCCCTATCCTTCCACAACCTACAAGGTTAACACCACAACAATTGGAAGAAAAAAGAGAAAAAGGTCTTTGTTACAGTTGTGATAGAAAATACACTAAAGGTCATAAGTGTTCCAAGAATAAATTATTTTGCATAGATTGTGAAGAGGAAGAAGAAAAGGAAAAAGAAACATCAAAAGAAGAGGATACACACTAGGAACAAAACCTAGAGAAAGAAGAAATGAATCTAACCATATCTTGTAATGCATTGGCTGGAATAACCACTCCTTAAATTATCAAGATAAAAGGACATATCAAGAAGAAAAAAGTAATAGTGTTGATTGATTCGGGAAGTACCCATAATTTTATTCATTGTAAGATAGCGAAGGAATTGAATTGCTTCCTATATCTAGTAGGAGAGTGTCAAGTGATGGTTGCAAATGGAAGAACCATAAATTTCTCTAGAAAGTGCTATAATATCAAGCCATCCATGGGAGAATATGTGTTGAATAGTCCAATGTTTTCCATTCCAATGGGTGGTGTTGATGTTGTAATAGGAGTCCAATGGCTACAATCTTTGGGTACTATAGATTTTAATTTTCAAGAAATTTTCTTGAATTTTTTTCATAAGGAAAGGAATTTGAATTAAGGGGTATCGCAGGGAAACTAGGAAAGATAATCATCTCTAATGGCATGACAAAGCTTCTAAAGAAAGAACAATGCAGCATAATTGCACAATTATGTTCGCTAAAGGTTCCCGCGTCGAAATCATCTATTTCTCCAGATCTACAAAAATTCTTGGATAGTCATTCCAATGTATTTGAGACTCCTAAATGCCTCCCACCTATTCGTGATCACGATCATGCTATTCATTTGATTCCAAAAAGTGTTCCTCCAAACGTAAGGCCTTACAGATATCTCTATGCCCAAAAGAGTGAAATTGAATATATGGTTGCAGAAATGCTAGAGGCTAGTATGATTCAACCTAGTCAAAGTTCTTTCTTTGCTCCAGTAATATTGGTACAAAAGAAGGATGGATCATGGCACATGTCTCCAGATTATAGGGAGCTCAACAATCTCACTATTAAAGGTAAATTTCCCATTCCTATCATTGATTAATTATTGGATGAATTGCATGGAGCAATTTACTTCACCAAATTGGACCTTCATTCAGGATATCATCAAATCAAAATGAAGACTGAAGACATTCTGAAAACAACATTTAGAACTCATGAGGTTCATTATGAATTTTTGGTCATGCCTTTTGGCCTTACCAATGCACCTTCTACATTTCAAGGTTTGATGAATTCAATTTTCAAACTCTTCCTTAGAAAATTTATGTTAGTATTTTTTGATCATATACTAATCTACAAAAATTCTTGGAAGGATCATGTTCAACATGTTGATAGAGTGCTCAAACTATTGGAGAAGAAAAACTTATATGCAAAAACATCCAAATGGTTCTTTGGAGTACAAGAGGTGGAATATTTGGGTCATATTGTATCTCATGAAGGTTTTAAGGTATACTCTAGAAAAATTAAATTCATTAAGGAATGGAAAATCCTCACATCCATAAAGCATTTGCGAGGTTTTCTCAAGTTGACGGGGTATTATCGCAAGTTTTTTAAGAATTATGGGAGAATAGCAACACCTCTAACAACATTATTGAAGAAGGATGCATTTTCTTGGATTCCAGAACCAACGAAAGCCTTTGAACGTTTTAAAGAGGCAATGTGCCAAGCATCAGTCTTAGCTATGTTAGACTTCAAAAAAACCTTTATTATGGAATGTGATGCCTCAGGAAATGGAATTGGTGATGTTTTAATACAAGAAGAAAGACCCATTTATTTCAAAAGTCGTCTAATGAAAGGAAAGTATTTACACAAAGCTATGTATGAGAAGGAAATCTTGGCAATACTACATGCACTTAAGAAGTGGCGACCTTACCTAATGGGAAGACACTTCAAGGTAAAAACAGATCATGATAGTCTTAATACTTTTTAGAACCAAGATTATCTTCATAAGAGAAAAAAAAATGGGTCACAAAGATGTTGGGTTATGACTTTGAAATAATCTACAAAAAAGGGAAGCAAAATGTTGTTGCAAATGCACTCTCAAGAAAGGGTGAGGATGTGGAAGCATTACTTTGCGCCATTTCTATTATCCAACCAGATTGGATAAATGAAGCAAGGGATGAATGGAAGAATGACAAAGAAGTGTGGGCACTCTGTACGAGACGTTACATACAATCTGCACATGTACCCATGTGATATAAAATATGCTTAAGCAAGCCATGCAAGACATCGCTATAACTCAGACAACTGTGGGAAGACCAACTCTTCGACATCCTTGCGATGGTCGACAATAGTGAACTGATGCCAAGCTCAGTAGTCCGTGATGGTGTCCATGTACTCTATGGTGACATATTTCTGGAAACGAACTCTTGCCTCTGTTGCATCTGAGTACACTGTTTTGGCTCTTATTTCCAACTCGTCTAATATCATGCGCATCATTGTCTTGAGTGCAGACAGACCAATGACATACTAATGCATGGTGTCTACACTAATCACCAAGTTTGCATTGGTGGCTATGCTCATCAACTCGTTAAAGTACAAATCAAGCTCCAGTTGAACTTGTGACTTTGTCTTTGCCTCGGTGAGTGTCCCGATAAATGGGATCGCATGTGCATGCACAAAAACATCCATGCTTCTAAATACGAGTACATGGGAAGCCTGCAAACTAGTGATGAGCTACGAGAATTCTTCATAGTTTCGAATCTGACTCTAGATGCGTGCCTTCATCTCAACCAGTCTGGGATTTATCATCTTGGGCAAGTGTAATGGGGCTCCCTTGTATCTCATTGTCCATGTTTGCATGTGGTCAACAACAGTATGCAATTTTGACAAAATACGTGCTCTCCTAGCACATCGTCGCTGCCAACCATTGATATGGACAACTGCCTTATGCATGGTACCAAAATTTGGAATACAACGCCTGCATGATTATCTCAAGGGACGATTCTTCATCTAGTATCGCCTTATTCAACTCTGCTCAGGTGAATGTTGTAACCAGTTCTCCTCCCTGCTTGGCCATCTATAACTCCTTAGCCATTCGTTCATTCTCTACTATCAAGAAGCGAACACTCGAGCTAGTGGCTTCGACATATGCTCTGGTAGCAATGGCCAATGCTGTTGTATGCTTTCACACGTCAAATACGATCACTCGTTCCTCAAACTGCATAGGAGATGTGTGGACATCTGGAGTAGACACTCTATGTTGTGACTCGTCGAATGATATGTTGTGCATCTCTTCTTCCCGATTGTCTCCAAGGATATAAGTGTCCCCTTGGTCGCTCAAGACTTGCTCTGCTTTCAGATCCGGTGAAGCCAGTGGGTTGACCTCTTGGGGCTAAGGCATGAGGTTGATGTCTTGCTCTAACTCTTGTTTCTCCATCTCCGTGTCCATCTCCTCAAGTGCTCGTTAAATTTATTGAGCGAAGTCCTGCTCCTGCGACTTCTCGCCCTGTCTGCTTGTGCCAACTGCTTGAATGAGTCTACTACCTGTAGGGACGCGGTTTCATCTATCTATTCATGTTGCGCTCTTTGTTATATCTGTCCTTGCTGCACTTTCTTCTTCCATCTACATAGCTCTTATTCCTTCCGGAGTTTCTCCTTCAACTCATGCAACTCCTTTATTATTTCCTCCATCCACTGTTTTTTTCTCTGCATTTGCGTGATCCTCCTGTCGTGTTGTTGCCTCTTCGCCTCTATTGGCAAAGCTTCTTTTTGCACAAGTGGGTCTACTATGAACTTGCAACTTTGTTCTGCCTTTGTGCTACTGTCGACAATCTTCCTCTTGCCTTGTCGTGCGCCGGTATGTTTACCTTTGCTATTGGTGCTCTCCTAGATGCTGCTTCACTAACCATTCCACAATGATGCCGACCGGTTCATTGGGCTAGGAGAAGCTGTGACAATATCTCCATGGCTCTTCCTTAGCCCAATGGCATGCCCCGTGGATCCACAAAAATTGTACTCTCATGCAATGATCCTTCACAAAACAATGTGAGTCATACAAATTAAAGCTCCTGGTGCTGAAAGGATATTTCTTGAACTCTTTTGTTTTGGCATCTGCATGCATGAGATTTCGTATTTCGTACAACTCAATCCGCAATAGAAGAGTGGGCCAAGGTGCCTTCTTCTTCTGGTGCAATCTAGCTGATAGTCCTGCCAAGATGTGGTATGATACTTCTTGCATGACGAGCTTGTCCATGGAAAACTTCGACAAAACATTCAAAGTTTTCTCTGCACTATACATCCGTATGAAGGTGCCAAGAGGTGAGGCATACCAATCCACTATGTCAACCAGTGCCTCCATTGCTACCTTCAACATGCAAGGTGGATCTTGCTCAAATATCATCTTGTACACCGGGGTGACAAAATGATCTGATAGTTGTGTGATGACTCCTCGAAAGCTGCATTCGGAAAATAGTTTACAATAAGTATTGACATAGGATTCTGTTGATGACCATGCCTGCTTCAAGCCCAAGAACTCCTAACGAGCACAGATTGCATCCAAGATGTAAGCAAACATGTAGATTTCTGCTTGCTGACCTTTGGGCAGCTTCTGAGCTCCTACTACTTGTTGCTTCAGCCTGTGAGCCAGCATGTTAGACCAGTTGCATGCTTTGCCTTCACTGTCCAGTTGGTCCAATGCGATCACCCAACTCCGCAGGAAGGTCTCTGTGCTCTCTTGGCCATACAAGCAACATGCAAAGATGACCAAGTACTGATATGCCTTCCGCGGTATCTTCGTCTTGTAAATCTAGTTGGGTGTCACCCTGAATTTGGTTGGATCCTTCACCAAGTTCTTCAAGATATCCCTGGAGTTGGTATTACTGTTGGTTATGCTGAAGGGTGTCTCCATGGTGATCACTAGCTTCAAAAAGTGGTACATTCGCTGATAATCCTGTGCCCTGAAGGTAGCAATCTTTGCACACTGACACTGCTTAATGTCATCATCTCAAGGTTAGTGTGCGAGACGATCCAATGTATCATGTCAGCGCATGGGAACATAGGATACCTGCATGCAATCTAGTACAAGCCGGACTTGTGAATGTTCACATAGACTTGGCGGTCTTCAAGATCTTCCCCAAATGTGCCTGAGAATGCATCAAGTCATTTTAGCTCGGTGTCTTCATATATCGGAAAACTCATAGACATTCGCTCGACTGGTGCTCCAGTTGCACTTCCATCAGTGTCCTTTGATCTTGCTCTCTTGGAGGCCATTGATCCTGAACAGCTAAGAGACAGATGAACACCTGCTATATCTAGAGACATGGTGACATGCATGGCAAGAAATCTATCATTTAGAACCAAAGAAAACATGAGGAATGACATGCAACATACCCGAGGAACTACTGGCAAGGATTGCATAATTTTCACTGGGAGGTTAGGAGACTGACTGCCGGAACTGTGCAAAAGGCAACTCGAACTGTCAGGAGGCTGGTTGACTATTGGAATTGCGCAATGTGCAATCCAGACTAGTCTACTAGGTGCTGAGATTGCACAATGCACAATTTTTGTTGGCAAGTGATGTAGGCCCAGGGACTGCATTGCACAATTTTCTAGGCCAGCAATCACTGCCTCTCAGAATTGCACAAGGCAAGACTGGAGGACATTGACTGGCCAGATTTGCACATTTTCTGGGAGGAAGGCAGAGCCTTCCCTCTCAGAATTACATAATTTTATCTGGGTATGGCAGTGTTCGAGCCAAGGTTGCCCAGACCCGTCGATGAGCAACTGAAAGCATGTGAAGATGTGAATGCATGGCGATAATGAGTGTAAGGAGTGAATGATCATGCATGAAAACAATGAATGAAAGATTCAGAAAACGGAACAACATGCATGTGTGTGAAATGAGTCGCCGAATCAATGACTGTTCGTGCAAAACAATGTCATGCATGCGATAACAGTGAGATGCAAAATAAAACTGAAACGGTGCTTGTACAGGCTAACATGCATGCAGCCGACAACAAGTGTTCATAAAAGTCAAGCAAACAACGCTCACACAATCCAAAACACAAAAAGCGACAGAAATGCTGCAAAAGACAAGTAAAGCGGACTTACCCAGAAATAACCTAGCTAGATGTGCCGAAGACTCCTGGATGTGCTATGGGATGTCAGAGCTCCAAGATCAATGTGAAGAATGAACTCTGAAGTGTCGAATAAATAAGTTTGAGGCTCATGAAGTGCATGCCACAAATCTAGGAAAAAGCAAAACTTGGAGGAAAGTTTCTAAAATGATGTTTGCATGTAACCTCCAGTTGCTAAAAATAGATCCCTAAAATCTAGGGATGCTTTTTGCATGTTTTTCCTATTTCGAGAAAAAGCCACCCATGCATGCAAGTCAAGTTTTGTCGGTCCCAGGTGGAATTGGTCAACGTAAAGGCACATGCAACACCTTGCTTGATTGAGAGGGATTTTTGCACAATTTATGGGAGGAGCTTGGCTGGCTATCCAGAGGGATTGCGTAATTTTTGGGAGGAGCAGTTGGTTTTTGCCCAGAATTGCGCAATTTCTAGGCTGAGCTACACTATTGGGCCATAATGCACAATTTTACTGGGAAGGTTGTTTGACAGGAATTCGCAGTTTTTGGGCCCAACAGGCTATTAGTCATATTTGTGCAATTTCTGGAGGGAACGCTGGTTCCCCTCCACAATTGCGCAATTTCCAGAGGGAGCTACTCAACCAGTAGCTAGCCCAAGTCCGGAGTGGCAGCTTGTGAGGGGTGTGAAGCAAGCTATCATGCACAGGTTGGCAAGCTGCTGAAAAACCAATGAAGCTCATGTACTTGACAATGCAAGATATACTGTTGAGGATGGTTGGTAGGGAGGCTCCAAAATGAAGCTAAGGAAAAATTTTAGAGGGTGGTTGTAGCCGCTACAACATATACTATTCAAGGACCAACCTACCAGAAATGGCAAGGATATCCTCCACCACCAACTAAGAGGGTGGACTCTAAAAGAATTAAATTATACTAATCAATGTATTCATAGTCAGATATTAGATTATAGTGTGGATGTAGGAATCACTTTACATAACGATCCTTGATTTATGGCTCAGGAGGAGAAGGATCGTGGTCTTGGGTATGTATTCAAATTTGAGAATCAAAAGATTCCGTGGCGGAGGGAGAAGGATGCTTGGGAAAAGGATCCAAACTTTATTTCTCTCTAAGTGTTATCCAGGTTGTTAGGAGTATAATCGGGAGATTTTAGACAATGATGATGAGGATAACCTAACAAAAATGGATATGGGTGGCAGGACCAAGGGCAGTCTCCATCATTGGGGCTTTGAGACGAAAGAAGAATAAGGAACAAAAGGAAGCAATGCCTAAAGCTACCTTTCAATTTGGGGTGAAGGCCCAAGATGGTCATAAAACGAGGAAGCAAAATAAAGACCATAAGCTAAATAACAAGTTACATAAATCAACAAAATTTTGGATAGAAAGAAATAGGAGAAGACATATGCCTATGATGAAGGTGGTGGTTATTATGATGATGAAATTCAACCAAGGAAGTGACTTCATGTATGGGGAAATTTCTCATCCAGTGCTTCTGCCAAAATTTGTTCTTATGAGTGCTTACATGTAAAGCTTCCCTCTTAGTTGGGTATTGTAAGACAAGCGTGCCATGGAAGCCTGTGGCGCATGTATGTAAAAAGGATAGTATTTGGATGTTATTATTGTACCATAATGACAATTCAGAATATATTTTAAAAATTTAACTCACAATAATATCTAAATCAAGTATTTAACTTAATTTTGGTTAGCTTTATAAAATATATTGAAATCTGCAATTAAATTATACTTAAACATACTAAATCCAAAAGATAATGCAGATGGAAACCTTCACTTTAAAATGACTTGAAAAAATATTCTAGACTCTAAACATTTTGAAATCTAAAATCAAATTATATTTAAACATACTAAACCCAAAAATTAAAATCAAATTATGCTTAAACATACTAAACCAAAAACATAATGGGAATCAAAACCTTCACTTCAACATGGTGGATGGAGAAGAGACTATAGTTGGTGAAGGTGGTGGACTCGCAGAGCTTTCAATGGATAGCGAGTGTTGATTATAGAATTTGGGCTGCTTTCCTTTCACATTTATCAGAATCATGTAACTGTAACCTTTCAGTGTAGATATTGTTTGGGAATTATATTAATAATAAAAAAATTATATATATATATTTATGGGCCTTGGATATATTGTGATAGGGTGTTTTGTTTAAGGCATTCCTTTGATGTGAAGTCTTTGGTTCAATTCCCCTTTGATCGGGCTGATAGATTGGACATGATAAAGATATAGTCTTCCCAAAATTACCAAAAAAATTTAAAAAATAGTAAAATAGTTTATGGGTTCTTTATTATTAATATTAACAATAAAAATAGCTCACTAGATTAAGAAATAGTTTAATTGCTATTACTGTATTACCAAGTATATGAGATTCAAAATTCAAATCTCTTTCTAAATAAGAATAATTTAATTGAAAGTATATAAAATTCAAAATTAAAATCCTTTCTTAATAATACCAAGTAAAAAAAAAACAATAAATCCTAATTAAGTGAGACTTTGGCGCGCAGCAAACAAGTAGTGATGTGACATAAGCTGGCCTTGTTAGATCGGACAGGTGGAGGTAGTCCTCTTCTTTTTACGGAACCTAAAACCTTATCCAAATCGTACGTATTTTACAATATATATTCATTATGCCTGTCCCGTCTGAATCAGGTCACCTCACCTCTTATCACATGAGCCTCTCTTGGCTTCAATCTATGGGATTCACTGAAATGGCCTTCTCTGTGGGCTGTGGTCATGGAAATTCTTATTATATTCGGATGCGTTGAATCTTGATCCGATGCATTTCGGATTACTTTATCATACCCTCTGGTTAAGCCGATACGTCTTTATCCATGTGCTTGGCAATGGAAAAATAACACTTTATAACCGGGAGAGTAATTTAATGGTAAAATTTGGAATATTTTGAAATTTTAATAAATATAAATAATAATTTTAATAATCAAATTCCAAATAGGTTAATATCTTTTACCTATTTCTTTAATTAAATTTCAATTCTAAATATAATTAAAATATAATTGTTTTAAAAACAAATTTTCTAATTTATGATGAAATTAAAAAAACATCCTTACTATTTACGATAATTTGTTTGTCCATGTCTTTCACAGTTAAAGCTTTTACCTAGCCATCCAAGCCCCTTGACTATGTATTAGTTTGTTATTTTTGTTGTAATTTTAATTATTTTTTTTTAATGTTAATTATTTATATTTTTTTGGTAAATTTAAAAATTCATTTCTATTTTTTAATTTTATTTCTAATTTTCCATAAGTTAAGAGAGCATTGATGTGACATAATCCCCTCTAGTAGAGGGCAATTTAATTTCAGTATTTGTTAGATATTAGAGAACAATTTTAAAATAGGAAAATAAAGAATTACGAGATTGGTTGTTGTAGGGCTCTGACATTGACTATCGTGATTGTCATGATTGATTTGTAGTGGACACTATAGTTTATGCTAATGCTTTGATGACAATGATCGACAACAAAGGTTTCATGATGCAGATTGATGGATGGTGGGGCACTGTGTTGCTTAAGTAAGCGGGGGTGGGGGCAGGGGGGGCATCCATAGTCATGGTTCCAACATCTTACATGAAAGGCTTCGCACATGGTCAAAAGTCTAAATCAATGGTGGAAAATCTAAATTGGTTGTGAAATAAGGGGGGGTGATTAATTGCGCAAAGTCACTTAATGGGTGGGTTGGTTGCCACCACAATGTTGGCATGGGCTCACCCTATTTGATATCTAGTTCCAAAGGAGCTACGCCAAAATCACTTTGCAAAGGATCTAATTCATTTAATTGACTTTAACTTAGAAATTTATCACTTTAATTTTCCTCGAAGAGAGTTTGCGCTGCCTCTTTATGAGAAAAAACCTTAATTGTTGGAAGCACAAACCAATTTACCAATTATTTTGTTAAATTTATATTTATAATTTTATAAGTTTTTTATTATATGTAACTATAGCATTGAATTATCAACAGTACTAAAAAAAGTTGGAGTTCAATGCAAGTAACAACTAAATACTCTAGGAAAAAACAAAAATGCAAACTAAAATAAGAGCCCATAGTGGTGATCTGTGATGGTAGCAATATTCGAGTGACACCTTGAAATAATAAAATATTGAGGCTATGTACATATTTAATTCAATCCATATCAATATCGCAAATTGAAATTTGAAACATATACAAGTTATGCAAAATGAAGAACAAAGAAGTGCGCATGAAAGGAACTATTCAAATAAAATAAAATAAATTCCATCATTAAGGCAATTGATTGGGTATGGTCATTGAAAACTAGGGTGGAAAGCTGGGTGTCTCAATGCATCTCTGTGAAGCTGAAACAATAGGAAAATTTGGTAAAATTCGAAAGTGCGACTATTATGGGTAGGAGTATCCATTTGGCTAATCTGCATCAATTTAGAAAATCAAATTGTTGACAATGGAATTTGCATAAGAGGGCAAAGTTCTCAGGAGGTAGTGAAACCGTGATTATGCCCCCACCCCCATCCCAGTGAGGTCATGGGGTCCCCCCCTGTAATGTATAATAACTGTGGATATTTGAAAGTGAAATTTTCGTTGTTTGGTTGAGGTGGAAAAACTTCGTTGTGGAACCTAGAGTGTGTCTCCCCCCATCCCTCCTTGCTAATGTCATAGGGGTGATGCCCCACAATCATTATGAGCAGTGGATTTTGACAAGAAACCACAATTGTTAAATCAGTGACGATTTACATTGAGATAAGGTAAAGTGATTAAATGTAAAAGAAATATATAAATACATATTTGTATATATTATGGATCAAGAAATCAAATAAACTAATATACACGTTGGTGTGATGATGAAGTGGCAGTCGCATGTGAGACACTAGCTGGCATAGTGTTATTTTAGTTAGTTTTAGTTATCGAGTAGGTTGGAGTCTAGTAAGTGATGGTGGTTATTGATCTTGATTAACTAGGGCTGGTGGATTTGATTGAGGGTGTAAATTTGTTTTAACATTTGTGTTGGTTGGGGCACAACATGTTGTTGGGTCATTAGATCAAAGAGACTGTGGCTGTTTGATGTTATCAGAGCACAAATCCATTTTAAAACTATTTGCTAGAGCCAATCTGATGCGGGTGTGGGTCATCAGATCAAAGAAGTTTGGTTTGTTGCATCTAGAAGGGATGTTGGTGTAAAAAGATGGAAAGTAGTACAATTAGTAACATGATGACACTAATTTAATACCAAAACAAATAGTGTGGTGTAAATGTGGCATGATGTGAACATTAAACGACAAGTATTCACCATAATTGAGGTTATTAGGTTATCAATTCTCATTTTCCTGCATTCTACGGTCCTTAATGTGTCATTACAGCCAAAGGAATTAACTTTCGATCTCTATTTTGAGCTTAAAGTGAATGTAGAAGCCTACTATTCCCGTCTCCTAAAACAAGTAATCTTTTCAAAGCCTTGTTATAGTACATTAATAGTATCCCATAAATTTTACAGATTTAGAATGGATACTAAACACGAGAATAAGGTTTTCATTACTATGCTAGCGCAAATTCGTAACACCCGCATATAGAACATTGAAATTCATGTCATTCGACCTCAATTAGAGATGAATGGAAAATCAGATAGCTCAGACAATTATCTGTTAAATGCTCATTTACTCAAAGCTACATCACCTGGTGTTCATTTCAACCCTAATGCAATTATTCTTTTAGCTAGTCATTATGATCTGTTAACTCAACATATTGTTCATCCTGCAAATGGATGTAGTTTATTGGAAGTGTTTGAGGAATCTATGGTGAAAACGTTGAGGTTACATGTGAAAGGAAAAAATATTAGTGATAAGGAATTGAATGAGGAATTTTTAACTTAGGATGAAAATGAAAAATTGAGCTTTTTACAAAGACTAGTTGAAAACCCTAGTGAAGTAGTGAAAATTGAATTACTAGTCGCTAGTAAGGTATTGAATCCACAATTTAAGGCGATGGTCTCTTTATTGAGAGTTATTTTAGGATATCGCAATGACTTGGTTATGGATGAAGTTGTCCTTATGTGCTTAAGGGAAATAATAACAAACCTCAATCAAATTAGGATTAATTTTCCAGGTTATCTAGCTTAGAGTATACATTTTCACCTCAATGGTATGCCATTTTTTGAGTTATCCACACATGTTACATATCTCATGCATCTAGTCTTGTTTTGCTATTCAAAATATTTTGACACTAAAGGACTATTGTTAAGAATTAAAGATGTGTAGAAATGAGTGAAAGAAATTGGCAAGTGGACTAAAGTTTTATACCTAGTGAAAATACAGAGAGGTTATGTTAAATTTTCATATTGTTTCTTGTATCACATTCAATAAAAATTGCTTTATGAAGCCCCCAAAATAATGTCAAAGGACTTTAGGAAGAATTTACAGTTTACAAAGGAAACCAGTATAGGGGACTGGTATCTTTTTTAGAATTACACTATCATAAGATACTATGGGTTTGAAGGTCAACCCCACTATTTACCAAAATTTGTTAGCCCACAAATTTTTTATTTATGAGTAGCTAGATAGAGGCTATATGTTGATGATGTTTACTTTGTGTCTAAAATTAAAAAGTCAATGATTGCAATGACGTTTGAAATTTTATCTTTACTGATCAGAAATAGGTCTACATTAAAAATCATTGAAGAGGATTTAATTTCGTATGGTTTGGAAATCTTGTGTTTGGAAATATGATCCATTGCATATTATTTCTGACTTATGAAGAAAGGTTTGTTTATCTGCTTATATCCACATGTCTGATCCCGAGGTTGAAAAGTTGGCCAATACTAATACATGGCTTGAAAACAATGACAAAAAGACAAGTTTGCAAGTATCCAAAGAAGTTGTAGCTAGGAGATTGGACATTGAAATTGAATTAGTTAAATAAAATTTCCCAAGAACACAAAAGTAGAAAAGTTAGCTAATGGGCGAGTTTCAGATGTTGTAGAGAATGCTTTGTTTGCAGACTGCAACTATTAGCAACTACAAGCCTAGATCCATCTTAACTCTGGATCTATCAAGCGTCGAGAGGGATCAAATCTCTCGAGGTGCAAACCCCTTTTCTAAGTGCAAAACTTCAAGAAAGCTTTGCACCTCAAGATATTTAATCTCTCTCAGAGCTTGATAGATCTAGAGTTAAAATGGATCTAGGTTGGTTTAGTTATTAATTTTATTTTTTTAGTTTAATTTTTATTTTTAGGTAATTTTTCTAAGTCAAAATGTTTTAATTGATAATTTTATTTTTACTTTTATGCAATTTGACTAGGTCAAAATGTTTAGATAACATAATATAATAGGACATTACAACATATCTTCCATATTGGGATGGAGAGTGTCACTCTACCCAAAAATGCAATAAAGTAAAATAATTTTTTTTTTTTATAAAATATGTTGATTGTGAAAAGAATGTTGGTTTTTGAGTATGTGATATTGATAAACCATGGTATTGGCCCAGAGTATGGTATGGTTAATAATATCCATGGTAAATTGGGGTGACTATCCATGGTTTAAAATCTTGTTATATTGTAAGTATTATTTTGATTATGAAATGAGAGATGGTTTTTGAGCATGTCGTACTGATGAGCCATTGTATTGGCCCATGGTACAGTATGGTTAATAATATCCATGGTAAAGTGGGGGTGAATATCCATTCTTAAAAATCTTGTTATATTGTAAGTATTAAGGTTTTATGTCCTTATTAATGAAATTTAAATATGGTTACAAAATTATTATTTTAATTTATATTGTAAAATGAATCTTAATTTATAATTATTGTTTATATCTTATATATTTTAATATGATAGAGGTGTAGATATATCCCAAAAGTGATTATAACTTTTTTTCTTTTAGATTTAATAAATAAAATCATAAAATTAAATATTTATAGAATAGTATTGATTGTGAATGAGAGATGGTTTTGGGCATGTGTATTGATACTCATAGTATTGTAACAAAATATATTTACAAATTAATAATACCTATGGCAAATTGTACTTGAACATCCATGGTTAAACATATTGTTATATTGTAAGTATTAAATTTTTTATGTGCTTATTAATTAAATTTAAATATGGTTACAAAATTATTATTCTATTTTGTAAGGTAAAATGGATCTTAACTTATTGGTGCTACTTATATATTTTATATATTTTAATGTAATATTGTATATTATTACTTTAATTTTATCTAAAAAGTTATTCATAATTTTACTAATAAAAACAAAATTACAATGTAACAAATTGAATTTTATTATTTTTATTACTTTTTACTTTTTACAAACATAACAACATCTACCCCATATTGGGCTCTATATTAATTTTCACTGACATGTAAATGTTTAACAATCCTTTAGGTATTATAGATTGGACATATTAATATAAATTCAACATATTAAGTCAACATGTAAAAATGTTGACAAAATTTCCTACATTACGCCTACACATCACCCCTATATTGGGCTCTAGAGCATCTCTCAACATAATTATTGGAAATAAGTGTAGCTAAGACATAGTATGATGAATAAAGTCACATGGTTAAGAGAAAACAAGAAGATGATGAGGATATTTTTTTCCAAAATACTAATGAAAAATTATTAGAGTAGATGTAAGGTTTCTTGAAAGAAATGCAACCTAAAGAATTTGTAAGTCCAGTTGTGCTCATTTCCATGAATGTAAATACTGAAATGTTTACAAGGGAGAAGGATAAGAAAGAGATAACTATTGCAAACAAGAACATAGGTTATAGAAGAATAAACCAACGAAGCAATGATTTATCATGCGGGTCCTAGGTTCCTGCCATCCACTAATTATGATTAGAATACCTTTAATTTAACTATTATTCAACTAGAGATCAAGTCTAGAAAATAGCTCATTGATTCAAGAACCATTTCAATTATTTTTTATTTAAGTTAGGTGCTAGAGATAGGTATGGTGGATGACAAAAGAAAATAAGAGAAGTGGTTGCTAGAAGGCTAATAGAGTCTACCGCTAGTAACAAAAGGTTACAAACTCTATTATCCAGGGTTGAAATACAATTGCATAATGCTAAAATAATTGTAAAAAGAAAAACAAATAAGATTAAAGATTTGGAAAATAAGATAGTTATCTTATCAAGGTTTCTTAAGCATGACATTGTTATGAAACACTTATTGGAATCAAAGGATAAATAAATAAGAGATATGAAATTAGTTTTAAAGTCTTCTGATTTTGAGATCTTGTTGTAGCTGCTACAACCACCCTCCAAACTTTGTCCCATGCTTTGATTTTTGAGCCTCCCTTCTAGCCATAGGAGCTTATTATTTATTGTCTTCAAGTATTCATGCTATGATAAAGACTTAACTTTTCATGATTTGCTTGTGATGTTATGTTTTGATCCCGGTTTGATACCTTTCAAACACAAGCTATCTCTTGAATTGACTTTGTAGCATTTCTAGTCTTCCCTCCAGAAACTGTGCAATCTAGACAGGCAGGCTATCCTTGAGCTCAGAGACTGCACAATTCTGAAAGACAACCTAACCTTGAGATCAAAAACTACGTAATTCACCGAGTCAAGGAGTTGCCCAATGGTTGGGAATTGCACAATCCTTCTTGGAAATGTGAATGGACGATCCCATGAAAAGGAAAAAAACAGAAAAACAAAAATCAATCCCTAGAAAATACGGAGTGGATAATTAGTTTCCCCAAGGATGACACAAGTTGTTATTTTTGGACTTTCGCAAGTGTCACTTTTTCCTTGATTTTAGACATGTGCATCATAACCCATAACCAACCTAGATCTATATAATAGACACCCCTAGATCTCATTTGCACATTTTATCTTGGGGCTCTAGCCTCCCGAAGGAGATCAAGGAAACTTTGGTGGATTTTGTAACACTTTTTTGGGTGAGTTTTTCTTTTGTCGCCTTTTTTCGTTTCACTTCTCTGAGTGTTGTTTCTTTTGTTTCTTTTCATGGTTGTTGATGTTTTAACTTATATTAGCTTGTACAAGTGTTAGTTTAGTCCTTCGTTCATATTCTATAAGTATCACCTCAGCTTTCTAGTTTTTTCCCATTAGTGGTCATCATTTCGGTGACTCCCTATGCATGTTTGTTTTTCCCTTTGCATGTGGATCTTCTGTACTTTATTTTCATTGATATATCTTTCCTTAGTCATATATACACTCTAACTTGCATTATCACTCAGATATGCCACTTTCCCGTCCTCTTTCTAGGCAAATCTGCCCTTCACTTGGCCAATAGTTTCCTTTCTCAACTAGGCATTGAACAAGTCCAAGGCTCAAACCTCCTGTTGTGCCTATGATATAGTTTAATGCATAGCACATGTCTTATCGAACTACACATTGTGCAGTTCTAGGGCTCAAGCCTCACCCTTGGCCACTAAGACTGCATAATGTGCAGTCTCTCCCTTAGTCTGCCTAGGTTGAGACTACGCATTGCACAGTCTGAAACCTTAAGTTGCTCCCCTAGCTACTAAGACTACCTAATACGTAGTTCTTGGAGCCATTCCCTCCCCCCATCTAAGGAATTGTGCAATTTTTCCCTTCATTCTTGTGGTTGTTGCCTTGATCTTGCTTTGTGAGGCATTTTGTTGAAGCTAATTCATGTTTACCATGAGTGCTTTTTCCTCCTATAGGTATTGTAGTTGTTGATACATTCTCTTGATCAGTCATTTTTATTATTCCCCCAAGAGCTTTTCCTCAAAGGACACTACAAAAATAGGATGGACTGTAGTTTTTTGTGTATTAGTTTGAGGTCTAAAGGTCGAAACAGTGACACGTGGCACTTCGAACAAGTTCGCTCTATTGAACTAGTACATAATTAGGTCATCGTGGGAGATTTGGAGTGACTCTTTTTTGTTGAATCCAATCTTGATTAGAATTGTAGGGTTAGAACGAGGACTCAAAGGGTTTTCACAAGATGCAATTTTAGACCTTGGCAATCCACAATTATAGAGATACAACCAATTCAATATCGAGCTCCTACAAAGCCAAAAAAGGTGTGTAGTATTTTTAAACTTTTGCATAAGTTTTGTTTCAAAATTTAGTTTGAAGGAATTCAATGGACATAGTGAAGCATAATTATCATTAATTTATGCCCTGAAGAAAGAAAATGGAAACACCTAGTAAGCAACCTGAAAGCTTTAGCATGACTCATGAAGAAGAGGAAGAAATGCAACATGATATATCAAAATTACGAGATCAAGTGCAACAAATTTCACTCTCACAAAATGTAACATAAGCTAAGATGGATGGTCTAAAGAAAGGCGTGGAAGCTAAGATGGATGGTTTAAAGAATGACGTGGAAGCTAAGATGAATGGAATGGAAGCTAAGATGGATGGCATGGAAGCTAAGATGGATGGTATAGAAGCAAAACTTAAAGGCAACATGGAAGATTTGAAGATTGATTTGACAAAGTTGCTACAAGAAATGCTTACTAATGGCGAAAGGGTAGTAAAGGAAAATCATGATGAGAAAAAGAATAATGTTAATCATGATTTCATAGACTTTAACATTGGATTTAAGACCCGCCATGTTCCAAAGATCAATATGAGGAAGTTTGATGGCAAGGATCCCGTAACATGGATACTACAGATGGAGCAATATTTCAATCTCTATAATGTGCAAAACACACAAAAGGTACACATTGCAACTTTATATTTGGAATCCAGTAATTTTGTATGGTATCGATGGATTTTCTCTCCTAAACAAACTTTTGCTTGGATAATTTTTTCGGAAGAAATGATAGCACTTTATGAGGATACAAAAAGCAACACCTTTTTTAGCCAATTGATAAATCTCAAACAAAAAAGTTCAATGGTGGAGCACATTGAGGACTTCCAAAAATTTAATATAAGGGTAAAATATATTCCAGAGGATCATAGGATTGATGTGTTCATAGGGACATTAAAGGATAACATCCAACATGAGGTTCACATTTGGGAACCTAATTTATTGTAGAAGGCATTCAACTTGGCAAGAAAAATTGAAAGAAAAATTATGGCAACAAGGAAGCCTACCAATCACAACTATAAAGATGGAAGTGTTGTCTCCCCTATCCTTCCACAACCTACAAGGTTAACACCACAACAATTGGAAGAAAAAGGAGCAAAAGGTCTTTGTTACAGTTGTGATAGAATGTACACTAAAGGTCATAAGTGTTCCGAGAAGAAATTATTTTGCATATATTGTGAAGAGGAAGAAGAAAAGGAAAACGAAACATCAAAAGAAGAGGATACACACTAGGAACAAAGCCTAGAGAAAGAAGAAATGAATCTAACCATATATTGTAATGCATTGGCTAGAATAACCACTCCTTAAATTATCAAGATAGAAGGACATATCAAGAAGAAAAATGTAATAGTGTTGATTGATTCGGGAAGTACCCATAATTTTATTCATTGTAAGATAGCGAAGGAATTGAATTGCTTCCTATATCCAGTAGGAGAGTGTTAAGTGATGGTTGCAAATGGAAGAACCATAAATTTCTCTAGAAAGTGCCATAATATCAAGCCATCCATGGGAGAATATGTGTTGAATAGTCCAATGTTTTCCATTCCAGTGGGTGGTGTTGATGTTGTACTAGGAGTCCAATGGCTACAATCTTTGTGTACTATAGATTTTAATTTTCAAGAAATTTTCTTGAATTTGTTTTCATAAGGAAAGGAATTTGAATTAAGGGGTATTGCAGGGAAACTAGGAAAGATAATCATCTCTGATGGCATGACAAAGCTTCTAAATAAATAACAACATAGCATAATTGCACAATTATATTCGCTAAAGGTTCCCATGTCGAAATCATCTATTTCTCCATATCTACAAAAATTCTTGGATAATCATTCCAAGGTATTTGAGACTCCTAAAGGCCTCCCACCTATTCGTGATCATGATCATGCTATTCACTTGATTCCAGAAAGTGTTCCTCCAAACGTAAGGCCTTATAGATATCTCTATGCCCAAAAGAATGAAATTGAACGTATGGTTGTAGAAATGCTAGAGGCTGGTATGATTCAACCTAGTCAAAGTTCTTTCTTTGTTCCAGTAGTATTGGTACAGAAGAAGTATGGATCATGGCACATGTTCCAGATTATAGGGAGCTCAACAATCTCACTATTAAAGGTAAATTTCCCATTCCTATAATTGATGAATTATTGGATGAATTGCATGGAGCAATTTACTTCACCAAGTTGGACCTTCATTCGAGATATCATCAAATCAAAATGACGACTGAAGACATTCCGAAAACAACATTTACAACTCATGAGGGTCATTATGAATTTTTGGTCATGCCTTTTGGCCTTACCAATGCACCTTCTACATTTCAAGGTTTGATGAATTCAATTTTCAAACTCTTCCTTAGAAAATTTATGTTAGTATTTTTTGATGATATACTAATCTACAAAAAGTCTTGGAAGGATCATGTTCAACATGTTGATAGAGTGCTCAAACTATTGGAGGAGAAAAACTTATATGAAAAAACATCCAAATGGTTCTTTGGAGTACAAGAGGTGGAATATTTGGGTTATATTGTATCTCATGAAGGTTTTAAGGTATACTCTAGAAAAATTAAAGTCATTAAGGAATGGAAAATCCTCACATCCATAAAGCACTTGCGAGGTTTTCTCAGGTTGACGAGGTATTATCGCAAGTTTTTTCAGAATTATGGGAGGATAGCAACACCTCTAACAACATTATTGAAGAAGGATGCATTTTCTTGGATTCTAGAACCAACAAAAGCCTTTGAACATTTTAAAGAGGCAATGTGTCGAGCACCAGCCTTAGCTATGTTAGAATTCAAAAAAACCTCTATTGTGGAATGTGATGCCTCAGGAAATGGAATTGGTGATGTTTTAATACAAGAAGAAAGACCCATTGCTTTCAAAAGTCGTCCAATGAAAGGAAAGTATTTACACAAAGCTATTTATGAGAAGGAAATCTTGGCAATACTACATGCACTTAAGAAGTGGTGACCTTACCTAATGGGAAGACACTTCAAGGTAAAAATAGATCATGATAGTCTTAATACTTTTTAGAACAAATATTATCTTCATAAGAGAAAAAAAATGGGTCACAAAGATGTTGGGTTATGACTTTGAAATCATCTACAAAAGAGGGAAGCAAAATGTTGTTGCAGATGCACTGTCAAGAAAGGATGAGGATGTGGAAGCATTGCTTTGTGCCATTTCTATTATCCAACCAGATTGGATAAACAAAGCAATGGATGAATGGAAGAATGACGAAGAAGTGTGGGCACTCATTGAAAAGTTACAACAAGACCCCAGTACATCTGATACATTTAACTAGAAAAAGGATTCGTTATGGTACACAGATCGCTTATACCTTTGTAATAATTCCCAACTCAAACAAAATATTCTTATGGAATTGCACACCTCTTCCTTAGGAGGGCACTCAAGATTTTTAAAGATTTACCACAGGGTTAAGAAGGATTTTTTTTGGGATAGCCTTAAATATGATATTCAAAAGTTTGTGGCGGAATGTTTGGTTTTCCAACAAAATAATGTTGAAACAATTAAGACCCCAGGTCTATTATAACCTTTATCCATTCCAAGTCATGATTGAGAGGAGGTTTCAATGGATTTTATCACAGGTTTACCCAAGTCCAAAGGAGAGAGTGTCATCATGGTGTTAGTTGATAGACTTACCATGTATGCACACTTTTGTGCATTATCTCATCCCTTTAAAGCTAGTATAGTTTCTATTGCATTTATGGAAACAATTCAAAAGCTACATGGAAACCCAAAGATTATTGTAGGCGATAGATATCCCCTTTTCACTAGAAATTTTTGGACAAAATTATTTTCTTGTCTGGGTACTTAGTTAGCTCATAGCTCATCATATCATCCTCAATCTGATGGGAAAACTGACATAGTGAACAAATTTTTGGAAGGATATCTTCGTTGCTTTGTATCTGATAAACAGACATAATGGGTCAAATGGTTGCATGCTAGGGTCCAACCCTAACCCCTTTATTTATGTAATAAACCCAATAGGGTCGAGTGATAGTCATAGTTATTTAAAGAGTCAATAAAGCTTATATTAATAATTGTATGTGGTTGACCCACATTTAAGAAAGGACCACAGTTAGTTGCAAACGGGCAATAATTAATAAATAAAGTGCCTAACCCATGTTATGCAAAGGACCACTAGTCGTTAGTTTGTTGGAGTTCATTTAGTTATAAATAGTCGTAGTTAGAAGGTAAAGATCATTAAGTCTTATTTTGTAATTGAGCTATGCTCTACTAGAGGTTACCCCCTCAAAGAGGCAAGTGAACATTGCATTTATCTCTGAATAATAAAATACTTTCTATTTTTCTCATTTTATTTTGTTTTTTGGGTTGTATTTCTTCACATATTTGGTATTCTAGAATTTCTCGCAGGTCAAGAACATAAAAAGTGGTATCAGAGCACTTTCCAGGGCCAGTTATACCTCCAATTTTTGTAGAATTTCTTTTAGGCTTGAGACGTGTTCTGACGTCTTTAAACCACAGGATCTGTCATTAAGCACATAAACCTATGGATTTGGGGAGGTATGCATGCAAGAAATATAGGAGGTGGTCACGCTTGTTGGACTCCCTTGTAACCCCAGTGAGTACCCCTTCGAGTAGTAGTGCATTAGACAAAACCACGCACAGGATACACTTCCACGTACCCTTTGGGTATATCGAAAGCCCCTAGGATCCCCTGAAACCTTGCCTTAGATAAGTCGTTGGCAGTCTTGCTACTACATTACACTAAGAACACACTCAGGAAGATTACTCATGCATACGATAGGTTAGTTGTGTAGTACAACTAAGAGTACAGTTGATCCTCCTTATTTAGCGCCATGAAAGATTGGGCCAGGTACTATTGTTGGACCCTTATGTATATTGCGATCTATAGCATCTAGCATTCCTTTGTGACTATAGTTCCCTCTGCTCTATGAAGATTGCATATTATCTTATCTTCCAGATCAGATCCACAGTTGGGGTTCTACCACCGCAGTACAATTCAGATCTAGTAGTTGGGGTTTTGTCGCACCACACCATTGAGATCCACCAGTTGGGGTTCTACCGCTGCAATACAATTCAAATCTAATAGTTGGGGTTATATCACCACCACACTAATTAGATCCACCAGTTGGGATTATGTCACTGCAGTACAACTCACATTCAGTAGTTGGGGTCTCACAGGCAAATCCAACTATCTGCGCAGTGAGGCTTGTTGCTGCTATCGTCTAGGCCCGATTTTTGCACGACATTGGGTAGGATCAAATTTTCTAGAATTCGACCACTGTAGTATTGATCCGCTGGGATTAAAACTTTGTTCAGAGTAAAAAAAAAAAAAAAAAAAGTCTGAGTCCTCCCCGGGATGCTTAAAGAGGCTTAGCCCATAAGATTCAAGACGACGAGCTGATCGCAGTGGTACCATTTATTTGGTTAGCCTCAATTTTTGGTGGTCCCAATTTTTTTCTGAGTAACTTCAAGTGACTGAGATCTGTGATGGTAGAAATATTCGAGTGACACCTTGAAATAATAAAATATTGAGGCTATGCACATATTTAATTCAATCCATATCAATATTGCAAATTGAAATTTCAAATATACAAGTTATGCAAAATGAAGAACAAAGAAGTGCGCATAAAAGGAACTATTCAAATAAAATAAAATAAATTCCATCATTAAGGCAATTGATTGGGTATGGTCATTGAAAACTAGGGTGGAAAGCTGGGTGTCTCAATGCATCTCTGCGAAGCTGAAACAATAGGCAAATTTGGTAAAATTGGAAAGTGCGACTATTATGGGTAGGAGTATCCATTTGGCTAATCCGCATCAATTTAGAAAATTAAATTGTTGACAATGGAATTTGCATAAGAGAGTAGAGTTTTCAGGAGGTAGTGAAACCATGATTGTTCCCCCACCCCCATCCCAATGAGGTCATGGGGTCCCCCCTGTAATGTATAACAACTATGGATATTTGCAAGTGAAACTTTCGTTGTTAGGTTGAGGTGGAAAAATTTCGTTGTGGAACCTAGAGTGTGTCTCCCCCATCCCTCCTTGATCATGTCATAGGGGTGACACCCCAAAATCGTTATGAGCAGTGGATTTTGATGAGAAATCACAATTGTTAAATTAGTGACGATTTACATTGAGATAAGGTAAAGCGACTAAATATAAAAGAAATATATAAATACATATTTGTATATATTATGGGTCAAGAAATCAAATAAATTAATATACATGTTGGTGTGATGATGAAGTGGCAGTCACATGTGAGACACTAGCTGGCATAGTGTTATTTTAGTTAGTGTTAGTTATCGAGTAGGTTGGAGTCTAGTAAGTGATGGTGGTTATTGATCTTGATTAACTAGCGCTGGTGGATTTGATTGAGGGTGTAATTTTTTTTTAACATTTGTGTTGGTTGGGGCACAACATGTTGTTGGGTCATTAGATCAAAGAGACCATGGCTGTTTGATGTGATCAGAGTGCAAATCCATTTTGAAACTATTTGCTCGAGCGAATCTGATGCGGGTGTGGGTCATCAGATCAAAGAAGTTTTGTTCGTTGCATCTAGAAGGGATGTTGGTGTAAAAATATGGAAAGTAGTACAGTTAGTAACATGGTGACATTAATTTAATACCAAAACACATAGTGTGGTGTAAATGTGGCATGATGTGAACATTAAACGACAAGTATTCACCATAATTGAGTTTATTAGGTTATCAATTCTTATTTTCCTGCATTCTACGGTCCTTAGTGTGTCATTACAACCAAAGGGGTTAACTTTCGATCTCTATTTTGAGCTTAAAGTGAATGTAGAAGCCTAGTATTCCCATCTCTAGGAAACAAGTAAGCTTTCCAAAGCCTTGTTATAGTACATTAATAGTATCCCATAAATTTTACAGATTTAGAATGGATACTAAACACGAGAATAAGGTTTTCATTACTATGCTAGCGCAAATTCGTAACACCCGCATATAGAACATTGAAATTCATGTTGTTAGACCTCAATTAGAGATGAATGGAAAATCAGATAGCTCAAACAATTATCTGTTAAATGCTCATTTACTCAAAGCTACATTGCCTGGTGTTCATTTCAACCCTAATACAATTATTCTTTTAGCTAGTCATTATGATCTCTTAACTCAACATATTGTTCATCCTACAAATGGATGTAGTTTATTGGAAGTGTTTGAGGAATCTATGGCGAAAATGTTGAGGTTACATGTGAAAGGAAAAAATATTAGTGATAAGGAATTGAGGAATTTTTAACTTAGGATGAAAATGAAAAATTGAGCTTTTTACAAAGACTAGTTGAAAACCCTAGTGAAGTAGTGAAAATTGAATTACCAGTCGCTAGTAAGGTATTGAATCCACAGTTTAAGGCGATGGTCTCTTTATTGAGAGTTATTTTAGGATATCCCAATTACTTGGTTATGGATGAAGTTGTCATTATGTGCATGGTTCATTCAAATTATCAAGTTGCCTCAATAACACAATGCAAAACATCTTTCTTGTGATAAAATTTGGAAGACTCAATTGTTTAACATCAAATATGAAACTTGGCATCCTTAGCGAGGTTTATTATTTAATGTAAGTTGGACAATATAAAATCTGTAAGTTTAGGATCCCATGCATCCATATGATCTCACACATTCCAAATATAATTACCCATAGTTGCGCTGCAGCGCTTCTATGTGCTTTCAAATTTTATTACAGTCATAGGATGAGCCATATGAATTCTAGGTGCTTTTCAATTATCTCTCTTCAGCGGTATCCACTCTTGGAGCTAACCTGGGCCTACATAAATTGAAGGACATGCCATAAATCATATCATGTATGTACCATTATTAAATCAATGATTTCCACTTAAAAAAGAACTCATAAAGAGAACTGTAAAATAAAGAAACAATTTATGGGCCACTTCCCTTTAACTCATGCAATGTAGACAAAAAGAGATAGGCATAAAAATTAAGAGATTGTGCAAAAGTTGGTTGGTGTTCTAATATTTTTGTACGTTACGATTTTTTCCCGATTATTACCAATTTTTACGATTTTTTCTGATTTTTTCCCCGCGTCGAATTTATCTCGATAACGATTAGTGCAACATTGGCAATGATTATGAGAGGTGATTTTAGGTGGGGGGCCTGCATATGATGGTAAATGTGAATGAAAATGGTCTATAAAGGTATGAATGGAAAGAGTATATGAACAAGAATTATGAATATTAAATGGTGAACTGTGAATGATGAATTATGAGGAATGGGGGGATGATGGAAAACATTAACAAAAATCCCACAAAACTTTAATAAATGAAACATGACTTGTTATATTCATGTTTCTGACTTGTGATACCCATCCCTTAGACCCTAAATGAATCTACATGGAAATATGACCTTATGACCCTCTCATAGACTTAGACTCTCTCAAATTTAATTTTTTCTTTAAGAACCTTCTATGACATGAAAAACTTGCAATGACCTTAGATAATGATCCTTTAGACTATGAAAACAGTGGTTCATATGATAAACTAACATACTAAATATCAAAATGAATAAAAAGAGGTAAAGGCACTTGATCCCTAGACCCTAAGACCCTAACAAGGACCACCTATCCAAATGGATGAGAGAAATTTCATGCCCAATCATTAGTCCCTTCAGATTATGGAGCAAAAACGATCTCTTTACCTTCATTTGCATTGTTATTTAGAAAGTAAATCAAAATGTCACTAGATACGAAATCTAGGTTCATGCACGAAACCATGCGCAACCATCCCACGTGAAATTTTGCAAAATAGATAGAGTACATAATTGTAATCAACAATGCTAGATGTTGATGATTTAGAGAAAAAGAGATATTACTTATTGTTATAATCAATAAGCTAGTCATCCAAAACCTACCATGTATCCTTAAAACCCCCATCCCAGTAATAGACATTGTCAAAAGTGAAGTTGTGTAGCCAAAAACAAATGCCATAGTGCAAGATTCACCCTGAATCAATAAATCTTGGGCTCAAAAAAAAAAATTGTAAATTATTGCCATTGTAGTGAAGCTAAGAGAGTTTCCCCAAATAATCACAAAGAAGGATGATGTTCCCAAACAAAGAAATGATTCCATGCTTATGAGACAACAATCTAGCCACAATATGAAAAGTAGTAGGAATAACCTCCCCAAATGCAACAACCATGTGCAAAATATGGGCCATGTGTACCGAAACCTATGAAAAATAAGTCTCTTTCCTGTGAAATAGCTGCAATGAATGCGAGGCTTCTGTTGTTGGATCCATTCTGAAGCTTGTCCAAACAGAGTGTATGCATGTGAAAATTTACTCTTGTCACTCCCATTCCCTTATAGCAGTTGGGAAATGATATGCATCCCATTCTCCATGCTTTCTTGCATCTCAGAGTATTGAGTAGTGGTGGCTTGACTAGCAAAAGGTATGTCTTCACAACAACTTTCAACATTCATCATCCTTTCCTCATACTCCTTTGTCTCACCAACATTAGTTCCATCACCATCTCCAACATTTATTTTCCCTCTATTTTCTTTAGATGTACTTACTTCTTTTGACTTGGAAGAAGTTAGTTTTGTACCTTGTTGTTGTCCAGATAGGAAATTCCTTCCCTTAGTAATTTTGGGTTCTTCAGGTGCCAAACCATGTTTACCATCTCCTAAAACTCTATACCACTATGATTTTTTCTTATAAACATTGCTTTGACTGTCTGGGCAATCAATATTCTAACATTCTCACCATTGTTTCCAAATCCCTCGTGTATGGCCGAAGTTTTAGACCTTGAGCCCATTTTTCTTGAGGGCATACAAAATGACTTTGAAGAGACAACATTTTCCAATAATCCATTCTTTTCAAACCCCTTACCATGGAAGTTACCCTTATGTCCATGAAACCGAAAGCTACGGTCTTCTGATCAGTGTTGTGCTAACTCCAATATGAATGATTCACCACCATAGGTTTCCAAAAATGCAAGAACTATATATTTATGTTTAATATTTTCTTCAGTATGATGGAACCAAAGTCTCAACCTAGGGAAAGTAAATGGATTTCAAACCTTATTGGAAACTGTTTTTCACTACTTTCTTTTTCCAGGACAAGCTAGAGGAAAAAAAGTCAAATGTATTCAATAAGTAATTCGATAGCTAAAGAAACCACTTAAAAATGGTACCCGTTGGGCATCATATATCATTGTTTTCAGTTAATAAATGAACCTTAGTTTGCAATGGAGATGTTGCAATGTGTGACTTACTAGTTCAGTTTTCACTTATGTGAAAGCAGTGTAATGGAGCTTCACTCGAGGTGCAAGAACTATGGAGAGGGAGGTTAAGAGGGATATTTATTGATTTGATCTATCCTAGCATATCACTTTGGGTTTTTTGTGAAGTTACTCCTACACAAATTATAAATCAACTATTCATATTCAGAAAATAATTCTATTGTTGGCTCTCTTTTTTTAATCATTTTTTCATTTCATTGGAGGATAATTGTTGTGTCTCCCTTTGACTAATTATTTTGTTTGGAATCAGTGCATATTTTTTAATTTGAGTCATGTGTATCATTTGATTCTCATTGAGGAATTCATTTTCGATTTACAATTTTTATATTGGCATCTATATAGGATTTTTATATCTTTCAAGATTCAATACTCTGTGATGTTGATGAACAAAGTGCAAGGATCCTGAATGGATGTAAAGTTGCAGATCAGATCATGTGCCTTGTCTATTCTTTTTTTCTTTACCCTATTTCTAGTCGTTGTTGATTATCATTGTGCATATATAACAATCAAGTTGTGGCCTAAGTTCCTATTCTCATCTTGAGTAGCATGTATCCACAAGGAGATTGTTGTCAATATTATTTGAGCTCGTTTTAGTGGATAATTCCATATTAGCAGAAGAAATCTTACAGGGTACTACTTAATGCTAAAGAAGCAACATTCACCTCCTTACAACTAGGAAATACTTTGACAACTACTTAAAAATTGTTGAAAATTTTAAAAAAGAAGGCCCTAAATTTGTTCTTCACCTAACAAAAACTGTAGGAGCTCGAACTGGTACTAATTTTAGAGAATTTTATTTAAATTTAAAACAGAGAACGAAAAAGTTTTAAACCTTGTGATGGTTTTCTATGTCAGTTTTGGGTTCCATAATTTACGTGAAATCCAATGATGTTACAACACATTTATTCCCTCTTTTTCCTTCTAACATTGTTATTATTACAAAAAAGAGACCAAAAATTCTCACTATACCATTCCCCAAATCCTTTTCAAATGCTGTATATTCGAATGAACACAATGAAAGGCCACAAAATTTTCCAAAGCCTAAAACTTATGAAAATTGGATGGAGCCATGTGTTAGTATGAAAATTCCGAGGTCCCATAAGTAGAACACGAGAGAGGAGTTCTGCAGACAACATCAAGTTGGAGTTTTCAACTAACTCTTGTTTATAAAGGAGAAAAGTTTGCTTCGCACACAAGTTTCTTTGATTAATATTTGAAGTATGAATCAGATCCAATGACTATAAAATCTATGGGTATTGATTGGAAATGAAAGGGTTATGGAGAAAATAGTGGATCATTATGCATAATATGATAGTTTTTGTGACCTCAACTATAAATGAAGGCTATGTAATCAATTTTGATATAGATGGCATTAGAAAGGATGTGTCAAGTGGAAATACAAGTGAAAATACGAGATCCAAGGCCATGGCCTATAATTGTAACCATGATCATCATGTGTGAGTTCAATAACAAATATGTTCTTCCATCTGTACTGGGGTATCTTCAGAAGTTGGAAAACTTCAAATAAGGTCACCAAGGAGGAATTCTACATACAACATCAAGCTAGAGCTTTTAGCTAAGTTAAGAAGCCAAGGTTGCTTGGCTGACAAATTTCTTTGATGAATATTTGAAGTACAAATAAGATCAAATGACCAACAAATATGTGTGTATTGGTTGGAAATTAAAGGGTTATGGAGAAAATAGTGGATCATTGTGTAGAATAAAATAGTTTTTATGACCTAATTGTAAATAAACGCTCTGTAATCAATTTTGATACATATGGCATCAGAAAGAATGTGTCAAGTGGAAATATAAGTGCAAAGATGATATCCATGACCATAGATTATAATTGTAACCTTGATCAACATGTGTGAGTTCAATAATGAAGATGTTCTTCCATATGTACTAGAGTATCTTCTGAAGTTGGAAAATTTCAAATAAGATCACCAAGGAGGAATTATTTATTGTTGCTACAAACTTGATTCATACCTTTGAAATTAAGGAATTGTATAGACAATGTCAAGTTGGAGTTTTCAACTAATTCTTTTTCATAAAGAATCCAAGGTTTCTCGGTGGAAAAATTTCTTTGATGAATATTTGAAGTATGAATAAGATCCAATGACTGGAAAAACTATGGTTTTTGGTTGGAAATGAAAGGGTTATGGAGAAAATAACGGATCATTGTGCAAAATACAATAGTTTTTATGACCTTAATTGTATGTAAATGCTTTATAATCGATATTGATAGAGATGGCATCATAAAGGATGTGATAAGTGGAAATACAAGTGCAAATATGAGATCCAAAACATAACCTATAATTGTAACATTGATCAACATGTGTGAGTTCAATAATGAAGATGTTCTTCCATCTGTACTAGAGTATCTATGGAATTGGAAAATTTCAAATAAGGTCACCAAGGAGGAATTGTTGACTACTGCTACAAACTGGATTCATACTGATCCGAATGGAAAATGGCATCAATCCATGGTACTCATCCACCCATATTATTCATCAACCCATGGAATGTACCCATGGTATTGTAAATGGCATCCACCCGTGGTATTGTAAAATCCACCCATGGTATTCATTCACCCATGGAATTGACTCGTGGTATTGTAACTAAAAAATACTATAAGTAACAAGTCACATTTTGTAAAAGGACAGATTGTCCACCACAATGTAGCCTTGACAATTCAGAGGCATGTAGCCACCACATCTCTTCTCAGAGATAAGCTATCATGGCCCTAGCTGGTTTATTCCCACTTCTGTTTGTAAGCATATTTCAATATTTTACAATCATGAAATGAAGTATTATTTCCGCTGCATATCTGTCGTTATGTTTATCTCTGTAATTTGTTGCATTCATGTTTAAATCCAGAATAGTGGGTTTTAATAAAAAAAATCTTTGTGATTTTGTTTATTGGGCATCCTCCTCTATTATTCTTCTAGCAATGCAAGTTTTTAGATCTTGGGGGTCTCTCCCCCCAAGATCCATTTCAATCTTTTAGATCTTGGGGGCCTCTTCCCAAGATCTGGATCAATGGTATCAGAGTAGGTTATGATTCCATGGGAATGAGGGTTTGATGCATATTTCAGTTTCAAATTTTGCAGCAATATTCAACAAACTTCAGGCATATGCTACAACCTCCATAGAGCACTTTCTTGGGTCAAGCAGGAAGAATTTTTCTTTTTTCATTTTTTTGCAGGAATTTTTTGGGCGACGACTTTGCAGATCAAATCTGAAACATTTGGTACAAAATTTACAAAAAAAAAATACCAGATCTGGATTCCTCTCAGAAAATCACCCAATTTAAAAAAAAAATGGGTCGAATCGGAGTTCGGATGTGGGAGATATCGATGATTTAAAATCAGTTGTTTTATCATAATTTTTATGACGGCGGAACTGTTGCAGCGCGAATCTGAGATCTCAGAGTGTCCAGATAAGGATTTCCAACTCGTGGGCAGATGCAAAATGATCCTTCTGCTTCCAAAAACAGGTTATAATAAATATTTTGAGTTATATTGGCCGAGTTATGTCCATTTTAATTATGGAGCAGCATTCGGAGCGGGTTCCATTGCAGACATGCCCTCCCACCCCACTTTAGTAGGCACTGGCTTCAAATTCATCAGTTTCAACATAGCAGCATTCGGCTTGGGTTATTTGGAGACGTGCACTCCCGGCCCAGGCTATGTAGGTACCTGCTACTTCATCAGCAACCAACATCATGGTTATGGGTCAACCGCATAAAATCCTTGTCATCGAAGTCCATTTGCTAGGCCACACACTGTCAGAATCACAATTGGTCACAATCATTATAGGGTATCTCTATCCTCGGATCTTCGTTTATCAGGGTTTTGGGTTAACCACATAAAACCCTTATCTTCAGTGGCTCTTCATATTCAACAAAGGCTTCGCAGGAGGGAACTTTACGCAATGGGGACCATTGCTTCTTAAGGAGGGAGGAATGATCCGAATGGAAAATGGCATCAATCCATGGTACTCATCCACCCATATTATTCATCAACCCATGGAATTTACCCATGGTATTGTAAATGGAATCCGCCCGTGGTATTGTAAAATCCACCCATGGTATTCATTCACCCATGGAATTGACCCGTGGTATTGTAAAATCGACCCATGGTATTCATTCACCCATGGAATTGACCCGTGGTATTGTAACTGAAAAATACTATAAGTAACAAGTCACATTTTGTAAAAGGACAGATTGTCTGCCACAATGTAGCCTTTACAATTCAGAGGCATGTACCCACCACATCTCTTCTCAGAGATAAGCTACCATCACCCTAGCTGGTTTATTCCCACTTCTGTTTGTAAGCATATTTCAATATTTTACAATCATGAAATGAAGTATTATTTCCGCTGCATATCTGTGGTTATGTTTATCTCTATAATTTGTTGCATTCATGTTTAAATCCAGAACAGTGGGTTTTAATAAAAAGTTTCTTTGTGATTTTGTTTATTGGGCATCCTCCTCTATTGTTCTTCTGGCAATGCAAGTTTTCAGATCTTGGGGGTCTCTCCCCCCAAGATCCATTTCAATCTTTTAGATCTTGGGGGCCTCCTCCCAAGATCCGGATCAATGGTATCAAAGCAGGTTATGATTCCATGGGAATGAGGGTTTGATGCATATTTCAGTTTCAAATTTTGCAGCAATATTCAGCAAACTTCAGGCATGTGCTACAACCTCCATAGAGCACTTTCTTGGGTCAAGCAGGAAGAATTTTTCTTTTTTCATTTTTTTGTAGGAATTTTTTGGGTGGCGACTTTGCAGATCAGATCTGAAACATTTGGTACAAAATTTACAAAAAAAATACAAGATCTGGATTCCTCTCAGAAAATCACCCAATTTAAAAAAAAAAAGGGTTGAATCGGAGTTCGGATGTGGGAGATATCGATGATTTAAAATCAGCTATTTTATCAGAATTTTTATGACGACAGAACTGTTGTAACGCGAATCTGAGATCTCAGAGTGTCCAGATAAGGATTTCCAACTCGTGGGCAAATGCAAAATGATCCTTCTGCTTCCAAAAACAGGTTATAATAAATATTTTGAGTTATATTGGCCGAGTTATGTCCATTTTAATTATGGAGCAGCATTCGGAGTGGGTTCCATTGCAGACATGCCCTCCCACCCCACTTTAGTAGGCACTCGCTTCAAATTCATCAGTTTCAACATAGCAGCATTTAGCTTGGGTTATTTGGAGACGTGCACTCCCACCCCAGGCTGTGTAGGTACCTGCTACTTCATCAGCAACCAACATCATGGTTATGGGTCAACTGCATAAAATCCTTGTCATCGAAGTCCATTTGCTAGGCCACACACTGTCAGAATCACAATTGGTCACAAGCATTACAAGGTATCTCTATCCTCGGATCTTCGTTTATCAGGGTTTTGGGTTAACCACATAAAACCCTTATCTTCAGTGGCTCTTCATATTCAACAAAGGCTTCGCAGAAGTGAACTTTACGCAATGGGGACCATTGCTTCTTAAGGAGGGAGGAATGATCCGAATGGAAAATGGCATCAATCCATGGTACTCATCCACCCATATTATTCATCAACCCATGGAATTTACCCATGGTATTGTAAATGGCATCCGCCCGTGGTATTGTAAAATCCACCTATGGTATTCACTCACCCATGGAATTGACCTGTGGTATTGTAAAATCCACCCATGGTATTCATTCACCCATGGAATTGACTCGTGGTGTTATAACTGAAAAATACTATAAGTAACAAGTCACATTTTGTAAAAGGACAGATTGTCCACCACAATGTAGCCTTGACAATTCAGAGGTATGTAGCCACCACATCTCTTCTCAGAGATAAGCTACCATGGCCCTAGCTGATTTATTCCCACTTCTGTTTGTAAGCATATTTCAATATTTTACAATCATGAAATGAAGTATTATTTCCGCTGCATATCTGTGGTTATGTTTATCTCTGTAATTTGTTGCATTCATGTTTAAATCCAGAATAGTGGGTTTTAATAAAAAAATTCTTTGTGATTTTGTTTATTGGGCATCCTCCTCTATTGTTCTTCTGGCAATGCAAGTTTTCAGATCTTGGGGGTCTCTCCCCCCAAGATCCATTTCAATCTTTTAGATCTTGGGGGCCTCTTCCCAAGATCTGGATCAATGGTATCAGAGCAGGTTATGATTCCATGTGAATGAGGGTTTGATGCATATTTCAGTTTCAAATTTTGCAGCAATATTCAACAAACTTCAGGCATATGCTACAACCTCCATAGAGCACTTTCTTGGGTCAAGCAGGAAGAATTTTTCTTTTTTCATTTTTTTGCAGGAATTTTTTGGGCGACGACTTTGCAGATCAAATCTGAAACATTTGGTACAAAATTTACAAAAAAAAAATACCAGATCTGGATTCCTCTCAAAAAATCACCCAATTTAAAAAAACAATGGGTTGAATCGGAGTTCGGATGTGGGAGATATCGATGATTTAAAATCAGCTATTTTATCAGAATTTTTATGATGGCGGAACTGTTGCAGCGCGAATCTGAGATCTCAGAGTGTTCAGATAAGAATTTCCAACTCGTGGGTAGATGTAAAATGATCCTTCTACTTCGAAAAACAGGTTATAATAAATATTTTGAGTTATATTGGCCGAGTTATGTCCATTTTAATTATGGAGCAGCATTCGGAGTGGGTTCCATTGCAGACATGCCCTCCCACCCCACTTTAGTAGGCACTCGCTTCAAATTCATCAGTTTCAACATAGCAGCATTTGGCTTGGGTTATTTGGAGACATGCACTCCCACCCCAGGCTATGTAGGTACCTGCTACTTCATCAGCAACCAACATCATGGTTATGGGTCAACTGCATAAAATCCTTGTCATCGAAGTCCATTTGCTAGGTCACACACTATCAGAATCACAATTGGTCACAAGCATTACAAGGTATCTCTATCCTCGGATCTTCGTTTATCAGGGTTTTCGGTTAATCACATAAAACCCTTACCTTTAGTGGCTCTTCATATTCAACAAAGGCTTCGCAGGAGGGAACTTTACGCAATGGGGACCATTGCTTCTGAAGGAGGGAGGAATGATCCGAATGGAAAATGGCATCAATCCATGGTACTCATCCACCCATATTATTCATCAACCCATGGAATTTACCCATGGTATTGTAAATGGCATCCACCTGTGGTATTGTAAAATCCACCCATGGTATTCATTCACCCATGGAATTGACCCGTGGTATTGTAACTAAAAAATACTATAAGTAACAAGTCACATTTTGTAAAAGGGCAGATTGTCCGCCACAATGTAGCATTTACAGTTCAGAGGCATGTAGCCACCACATCTCTTCTCAGAGATAAGCTACCATCGCCTTAGCTGGTTTATTCCCACTTCTATTTGTAAGCATATTTCAATATTTTACAATCATGAAATGAAGTATTATTTCTACTGCATATCTGTGGTTATGTTTATCTCTGTAATTTGTTGCATTCATGTTTAAATCCAGATCAGCGGGTTTTAATAAAAAGTTTCTTTGTGATTTTGTTTATTGGGCATCCTCCTCTATTGTTCTTCTGGCAATGCAAGCTTTCAGATCTTGGGGGTCTCTCCCCCCAAGATCCATTTCAATCTTTTAGATCTTAGGGGCCTCCTCCCAAGATCCGGATCACATACGATTGAAATTTAGGAATTATATACACAACATCAAGCTAGAGTTTTCATCTAACTCTTATTCATAGAGAAGCCAAGGTTGCTCTATGAACAAATTTCTCTGATGAATATTTGAAGTATTAATCATATCCAATGACTGGAAAAGATGTGGGTATTGGTTGGAAATGAAAGGGTTATGGAGAAAACAATGGAATAGTTTCTATGACCTCAACTGTAAACAAAGGCACTGTAATCAATTTTGATAGAGATGGCATCAGAAAGGAACTGTCAAGTGGAAATACAAGTGAAAAAGATGAGATCCAAGATCATAGGCCATAATTGTAACCTTGATCAACATTTGTGAGTTCAATAATGAATATGTTCTTCCATCTGTATCGTAGTATCTTTGAAAGTTGGAATATTTTAAATAAGGTCACTAAGGAGGAATTTGATGTGGGTTAGTTTAGATCATTAAGAAAGGTGTTTGGTCATTGACGAATAAAAAAATTTCAGACTCTTATCTAGAAAATATTTTCCTCCCTCCCCTCTGCAATCTGACAACTAAATATTAAGTCTGTGGTGTGCTATCGTGATCATTCAACCTATAACACTTTGTACAACCCCAAAATATTACACAAATAATGTACGAACTATTGTCTTCCACATTCCCCCACTCCTCTTATCGACGTTCCTTTGCACCTCTCGATGCAATTGCTAGTATATATGTTTAAAAACTATATGTATGTATCATATAAAGCAATTGAAAAAAAATAGTCTCACTATTTAACCTTTTTTTTTCTTTTTCATTTTTTTGTTAGTTTTCTTAGAAATCCAACAAAGATTTTTTGGACTTACAAGTGTAAGTTATTATTATATATAGCATTCAAAAATACAATTTAAATAATGAAAATGTTCACATTGTGTGTGTGT
>APFE030527269.1:0-20219 GCA_000404065.3 Pinus taeda
CAATTCTAAGTTTTAATCTCTGTATTAATGGCAACAATAATTACACAGTTACTCGGTGGTTGTCACCTAGAACCAAGCATTGCTTTTCTAGCCACACAACATACATCTACAAGAAAACTTCTACCATCTTATTATTATTTTTTTTTTTGTTCTGGTTAAGTTTGCGTACCTGTGTTTTTCCTCTGATCGTGCGCTCCTTTTTAGTATTCCCAATTCTGGTCCACACTGCTTTACAGCTAGTCAATTCCACCCGACCTTGAGACTGTCTTTCGAGACCCGTCTCCCCCCTAGCTCACTCAAAGACGTCTGTCTTTGCTAGTTGCAGCGCTCTGCGCTCGAGAAATCCATCTGGTCCTCACCAGACATGGAAAAATAATCTTTTCTCCTTCCCTTCTCCTGCTACCTGTCCTCTACAGCGCAGCCCCCTCCCCTTTTCCTAGAAAAAATTTCCAAGTTTGGGGGGAAAGGAGCAGTTAGGATTTGCAACTGTTTTATTTTTTGCCCATGACCTGACTATCACAGAAATTACATCTAGCAATTCACTTTATCATCATTTTCTATTTTGTTAATTTCCATCAATTAAATAAAGTATAATTTCATACAACAAATAGTGTTCTTTTGACTGTAGTAAAAATAAAATATTTACCAGAATCTGGGGATATGACAAAAACATTTGTTTTTACATATCACATCAAAATGAAAAACACTCCACTACGGCTAGTTCCAAATTAAATGGTGGAATCCAGCGTGAAAAGTTTTCCAGGTAAGTGTCTTCCTGTAAACATTGCATATGTATAAGCGGTTCCAAATTAAATGGTGGAATCCTGGAATCCAACGTGGAAAGTTTTCCAGATAAGTTTCTTCCTACAAACATTGCATATGTATAAGCGGTAAAGTGTTGGACTGATCAACGGTGACCTGGATAATTACTAATTTCCTTTTACTCATTTATATTTTATTGTTATATTATTAATTAGAATTTAATGTGATAGCCATCTCAATCACTCTGCATGATATGCAATTGATGCCCTTATCCATTGTGATGGTGAAAACAGGGACGTATTATAAGGCATTCAATTCCAGGAATGTATGGACAGATAGCTAATTGCGCAATTGACAAGACAGTTTACTGGTAATTAATGTAAATATATAAACATAAAATTTGAAGTACATTTTTGTTTTCCACGTCTGCCAATGTTCTTTATGCCACAACGTAAAAGTTATTTTGTTACCACACTTAGCCCGCAGCTGCTAGGAGGTTAACCATGCTTCTGTTAACTAGGGTTAGTTAGATGAGTTAGTCGAGTCTAATAGGAGATGTAGTGGGAAATAAATGATGCAGTCAGTACTGGTATTGTGAAATAATCATTACAAAGTAGGAGTTTAATTAATAGATGATTAGAAAATTAAAAATATAAATATATATAAAATTTTATAAAGTAAATTCTAATATAAATTTTAATTTTTAATGAAAAAGTTACTAATTGTGTAGTCAATGTTTATAACCTACTTTGCGATAGGGATAATAAGGGGACATCGCTGACTCTGATACCACAATTTTGCTGCAGGGGCTTCAGACGTGAAGCTTGCTCGTCTCTTCTCTGTGATCAATATATGAATCTTTACACAAACTCGTACACGAACCTTTGGACTTTCACACTCTAGCATTTTTTATACGGCTTCCTACCTTTTAACGAACTGGAGTTCCTTAGACCTCGGCGAACTTCAAGTGAATCTCGTCTCACAAATACTATCTCAATAGAGAAATTTAACAGAGGCAGCAATGAAAAAATGTACTCAAGCAAAATGTATCATGCTCAGAAAATGGATACTCATATATTTATGCAGAAGTTTCTTTACAAATTCAGAGAGAAATTATGAAGCTCCTTTCCAAAGATAGACTGTTTAGGAATTTATCAGATGTTGCGACTTGTCAAGCAAGAAGCTATCTGAAGGCTTCTTGGCCTTTCACAGACTCTGTCTTAGAACTTGAATTCTTACGAAAACATACAGACTTCAAAAAGCTAAGAATCTGGCCACTTTAGGTTCTCACCAAAGCTCTCACTCTGATGCGTAGGCTTCTCAGATCCAACTCTAAAGAGATGGAAGCAAAAACTTCCTCCTCAGACTCAAAAACTTAACCAAAATCACACTCGCACTCCGAATGCCCACAATGAGCCTTACTCCTTCCTTATATAGGAAAATGAGGGGATAAACATCCAACAGTCAGGCAGACAGATTCAGTACTATTTTTTGTCAATCGAAGAGATGTGGCTCAAAGCTCACCAAAAGTCGGAGAAGTGCTCCGAGTCTCGTGACTAAAGAATCTTCGTACTAAGTTACACTGTGGAAGATTTGTTCTATTTGTGATCTCAGAGTTAAGATCCTTTGTTTAATTCTAGGAATCTGAAAATAGTCTCCTATCTTTATGGTGGTCTTTAGCTCCTTGAGCTCTTCAATTTTATTTTTTGCCTTTTCGATCTGCTGCATTGCTTGTACCATAGTAGACACTCTGGGAGTAGAGACAAAGGGTAACTTGATTGTTTGTAATTTTCCATCTGAGCTTGATATAGATACAAAATAACCAGCCTTGCCATTTTTCAATCTGGCTGAACAATGTGGCTCCACAGCGACTAAAAACACATTCCCCAATATATAGTCAACAGGAATGTCTGCAACAACAAATTTTAATTTGATGCAATGTCCTTTAAAGCAAATAGAGGCTTGAGGGACTCCATACAGTAGATCTTTGTTTCCAAACCCAACACTTGTCTAAAGGATTTTACCCAGTACTTTGCAGGTACTATTTTTGAATTCAGAATATTGACATTTGCCCCGGAGTCAAAAGTGTTCTTAGGAAAAACATTTCACCATTTATACAGATATCTAGCATAACTTGATGTTGCTGATACTGGATAGCCATTACTCTCATGTTGGTGAATTCTATAGTATCATCCATTTTTCCTTCAAATATTTCAATATCTGGGTTAGTGTAGTATTCATCATATGCATCCTCAATTTTCTTCTCTTTTTCTAACTTAGAGACCTGTGCTTTTAGAGAGACAATCTCTTTTTTGAGATGATGAATCTCTTGGCCGACTTCTCCTAATGTGAGGGCTCTGGCCTTAGATTTTTGTTGGCTTCTTTGGAAAGATCTTGTATTTCTTTCAAATGAGGCATCGATGAATAATGCCTTTGGTTCAGTTTTAGAGGCAGTCTTGCTACTACACCCCTGATTTTTGTGCATTGTACTTAGAAAAGTTTCTATTAACTTTCCTTCATTTCTTCTTCTCCCAATGTTCTAATCTAGGCAAGTAGCTTTGTTTCTGCATTGTCCATGGTTTATGCCATGAGAACCTTCTCCTTTGGCTAAGAAACATGGTCTTCATCAGATGAGATTTCTGATTCAGTGCTTGATTCACACTGACAGTTGTCTGAATCAGTGTAGTCACATTCATTCATGTGCGTGTTTAATTCTTCATCAGAGCATTCTAAAGAAGAACTTTTAGAGGATTCAGATGTTGAACAAAGTTGCCATTGTTGTATCTGTTCCCTAAATGAGATGTTTGGACAATTTTCAGATTTTTGATTCTCAGAACCACATTTATAACATAGGGTTGGCACCATGCCTTCTGTTTTTACTGTCCTTTTCTTTTTACAACTTCAAAGGATTTATTTCCTCTGTTTCTCTTAGATTCTTTTGATAAAGGAAATCGATTGGAGGTATGTCCAGGTTGACCACAAAGCCAACAAATCAATTTATTCCACTGATCTTTCTTATGTGTATGCAGATGAATATCTTTGGGTTCATAGTAATGTGTTTTTGGCACATATCTATAATATCCTTTCTTGGTCCCTTTTCTTTTCCCCTGTGGATATTTTATGTATTCTTGTCTTCTTTCTTTCCTGACCTTCTTTTTAGCTTTTCTTCATTTTACTATGGATTCATCTATAGCGAGACCATACTTGTTATAGATGGATTTGTTGTCTGGTAATCTTGACATCTTCTGCAGAGATTTATTAACTTTCATACTAGTGCATAAATTTACTAGAACTTTTGTTATGATGTTGTATATTTCTCCCCAAGTAAAGGATTCAAAAGGCAACTGAAAAGCATCTTGTTGTCTTGGATAATCTACAAATTTTGAAGTCAATGCTGCTAAGTAGATTTGTTTCCACAAGAGATTTTTTCTATCTTTAACCTCATATATTATCTGAATCTAGTCTCTATGAAAATCTTCATAATGAGACATTTTATTACATTTAATATTCATGAGAATTATCTCATGCTTATTGGCAAGTTCAAGTTCTCCTCCACACCAATGCCCTAAAATGAATGAAGTTAGTGCCCCAATCATATTGCTTTGTGGATCTCCATCAGAATTATGAATGATATCTCCCGCTTCATCTTTTAAGATTTCATTTTCCATTTTTGCCACTATAGCTGGTGATGACTTTGTTTCCCACCATCTCAACAAAGTTCTAGTAAAGCACTGAACAATAGATTTACAAGCTTCTATTTCATTTTTTCCCCTTAGGCACATGAGCTTGTATTCTGTAAACATAAGATCTATCATTTGTCGAATCTGAGCAACACTCAGATTGTCAATATTCCATTCTCTGTGTGATTCAGGATAGAAGTTATGTGTTTATGGAAGTTTCCCTTTTCCACTAAGATCAGGTGCTAGATACCTGGTATATTGACTTTGGAGAGGCTCATAGATAGGGAAAAGATGTGGTTCTAAGCTTTCAGGATGCTCTACTTCTTTAAACAGTGAGGAGATAGTCATTGGCTCGGATTTTTCTTCGACCATTTCCTTAGGGAAGAGAGAAGGAAATCTATCAACAGGCTTAACAGGATGTTGAATATTTACAGATCTCTTGAATAGAGAAAAAACAAGAATCAATTTTTCTTTGGGAGCTATATGAAGTTTATCAATTTTTTCAGACAGTTCTTTAGTAGATCCCTGAGTAGATTGTTTTCCCATATCTACTTTCCTTTCAACATCTTCTATCCTTGTTAAGGATTCTTTAAGAAAACCTTTCAATACAGTAGTGGAATAGTTCACATCATTCAGAGTTTTGTTAATACTATTTACAAAGACTTGTATACTGTCAAAATCTTTTTTAACTTCAATAGACTTTGCACAATTCATTTCTAGCTCTTTAACTACTGTATTTGTCCAGTTTATCTGTTCATTGTCTTTCTGTATCCTACCATCAATGCCAAGAGAATTGTCATCTTTTATGACCAGCGGAATGGCTTTAGCACTGTTATGTACTGCTCCTAATACAATGCCTTTGTAAGGAGGGAAGGTGTTAGGAGTTTCAATTTTACTTTCATCTATGGCAGTCCAAGAATGTTTTGCTGAGGATGATTGAGCATCATACATCTGTATTTTCTTGCTTCCTCTTCCATTCATAAAAAGACAACTAGACATTGTTCTTTTGCATGTATGTTTTCCATTCATGGGATAATCTGAATTTTTCTGGGTATGGAGTGGTAAGGTCAAAACATTCAGCCTCGGGATGAGTGTATAAATCCCAATTAAGCATATTTTTCATCCATTGATGATTAATTGTATGCTTCCTACATCCTTCCATAACTGAAAAGAACTTGTGCATTTCTGGTTTTGACGGCTTCTTACAATCAGAAAGCACAAAGTTGTCAAATCTGGATTAAGGGATTATTTCATCAAGTTGTTCCAGATATCCTAAACCATAGCATGACATACCAGTAGAACGCATTTTTCTATACATGTCTTTAAGGCGGGGGTCTTCATTTTCCAAATATGGAAGCTCATGAATCATTAATACATGATTAGTATCATGAGGGAAAGGTATTTCAGAACACTTAGGATTTGGACACGGAGTGACAGAAGTTGTAGGAGGAGATACTCCTGTCCTTGGATGGTGGTTTTGATGTTTGACAGAATCAACAAGGCTACTAAGATTTATCTTTTGATTGCGGCTTGGGAAAATGACTTGTAGGGATGAAAAATTTACAATATGGGCATATTCAAATAGATCTATATGAGGGCAATTTACAGATGGTGTTAAAGAACTTGCAATATCTACTACTTATCGATCAATATACATGGATGATGCTTTGCAAGCTAAGTTGATTCTTCTGCGATCTATTGTAGATCTTATAGGAAATGATACTACAATAGATGATGGTCCTTCTTGTATATCAACAAAAGTAATCTTTTGCAATATTGGAGGTTTTGGGTTATCAACAACCCAATGTTCTGGGAAACTTAGGTCCTCCCATTTAATTATCTGATGTTCTATCTTTTGATTTTGGGTATTTGTTAGAACAACCACACTAGATTTGGATTCTTTGCGGGGAGCATGGAGAACTGTAGGATAAAGGGTATTTGTGTGTCTAAAACAACCACGAGTTTGAATAGCAATATTATTTCTCTTTTTCTTCATATCAAACCCTGTTGTTTGAATCTATAGTTGTAAAATATCCTTGATATGCTCATCAAATGTATATATAGAAAAGTTGGGGTAGCAATCAAAGTATATTGGTCCATTTGATAATGGAGCAACCATTCTTCCTATCAATGAATCTGAATACTTGTTATGTGTCAGATCTCTGACTGTGACAAGAACAAAAGTATTCAATTCTCTATGGACTAAGGAATTGATCCCTACCCTTATGCACCCGAGATGCAAATATTTGGTTCCCAGTCTTTTGGCTTCAACTTGAAGTTTCTTAGTGTCAAGAAGAGAAAATGTTTATACAGATTCTGAGTTCTCTTGTATTTGACTAATACTTTCTTTGATAGATATTCTAATTACAGCTTTAAGATGGAAGATAGATAAGTCAGCATATACTTCTGACGAGGAGATACAGGGCAGACATCACTTAGGCGCTGGTTGACTTTCAAAATATTCGAGTTTTGAAGAATCTATAGCCTTTTTAGATGATGAAGAAAACATATCTCTTAATAGGTTTTCTTCAGCTTGTGTTTCACTTCAAGCTCTCTAAAAGACATTGATCTTCTAGAATTACCCATTTTAGAGACAAATTTTGAGTACTAATCGTAATGAACAAAACATTACTGGCTTTGATACTAATTTTGCTGCAAGGCCTTCAAACTCGAAGGTTGCTCGTCTCTTTTTTGTGATCAATACACGAACATTTACACGAACCCGTACACGAACCTTTAGACTTCCACACTCTAGCGTTCTTCAATATACAATCATTATTTTCATTGCACATTATATATTGAATTATTGTGTTGTTTTTTTATTCACTGCAAAAATTAGTTGTTAAATTTATAGTGAAAAATTATTGTGCTGTTGTTTATTTATTTAAGATTTTGAAGATATTTTCTAAATATATATATTTTAGACAAAATTTATTTAAAATTTTGTGGAAATTTATTTAAATGGAAAAAAATAAGCGTTGCAATTTTTTTTTAAAATAAATTTATTTGAAATTTGCGCGTAAATTTATTTGAATAATTATTTATTGAAATTAAATTTTAAAAATTTAATTCATTTAAAACGATAAAAATAAAATTTAAAAAACTTCAAATAATTAGCGAAACTCATAAAAAAATCCCAAGGAAGAAGACAAGGCACATTACTTGCACAAGGCAGAAGACAAGGCACATTACTTGCACCACACGTACTAAAAATGTGCTTAAATCGTGCGCACTTTCTATAAATCGTGCGCGGGCATGAGCGAGAAACCCGGAAGCGGACTGCGCGAAAATACAGAGGAGAAATGGCGGGGCCATTTGATAAACAAGCAAAGCAGTACTCAGAGAGCAGGCCTGGTTATCCTGCATCGTTGTTTTCCATATTGGCATCTCTAACCGCCAATCACCAACTGGCTTGGGACGTGGGTGCGGGCAATGGCCAAGCTTCTGTTTCTGTAACCTTTCTTACCCTCTTCTTTCATTTCATTTCGCTCTCTTGCTTTCTTTTTTCATTTCTAGTAATTGTCAGGTTTCACATGAAATTATGTGATCATTGCCGCCTAAGATAGATTTAATGAAATGATGAGAGCGTAGATTGCAGAGCATTACGATCGCGTGATTGCCACAGACAGAAGCAAGGAGCAGTTGGATTTGGCGCGGAAGCATCCGAAAGTGACGTATGCTGTGACTCCGCCCGTCATGACGGATGAAGAGCTCTTTTCGATTGTGGGGGAGGAGGGATCGGTGGATCTGGTGACGGTGGCCACGGCAGTCCACTGGTTCAACCTCGAGACCTTTTACTCTCAAGTTAAACGCCTCCTGCGCAAACCAGGGGGTGTGATTGCTGTGTGGACTTATGCGAATCTCAGCGTCAGCCCCGCTGTGGATGCAGTTTGTGCGGAATTCCTGGAGTCAACCATACCTTACCGGCAACCAAAGATGGATATAGATATAGTAAAAGATGGATACATGAAGCTGCCATTCCCGTTCGAGCCAGTGCTAGAAAATGGACAGGGCAGCGAAGGCAATCCTTTGGTAATGGAGATGGAGAGAGAACTGTCGTTGGAAAAATTCTTGCTATCGTACAAATCTTCCCCTACGGTGGTCACAGCGAGAGAGAAGGGTGCCGATCTTCTGAATGAAACGGTATTGAGAAGGTTCAGAGAGGCGTGGGGTAATGAAAACAAGATTTACACCTGCAAAATGCCACTGTACGTGCTGGTAGGCACTTTGCCCCTTTGAAGCCACATATTAGTGGTCATTTTTGTGTTCGGTTTGTCTCGCCCTTATCAAGTTTGACCTGAGTCTGCGATCTATGTCAAGTTGGGTGTAGTAGTTGGGATAAAGTTGTCATAGCTTTGTTTCATATCACTACTTTATATGACTCAGTACTTTATGACTACTTTATTTTTGATATGACAGTAATTTATTTATGATATGAGTGCTTTTATTCTGGTTTTCTAGTTTTATATTTATATTTTACAATCAATATTTGATAAATAGTTTTTTAACTATATAAATATTTATTTTTATTACTTAAATCAACGGTAAATCAAAATTTAAAAAAAAGTTTTTAAAATAATATAAAAAATATATTTAGTTTTGAAAGTTAAATTTTATAAATTGTAATGTGCAGTGTTAAGTTAATAATATGGGTAAATCTATTGCACTAATAAGGTTAATGTTTTTTATGTGATAAATATTTATTGTAAATATAATAATAAGTGATTTTTCAGGGTGCATGTGTATACCTTGGTTTAGAATGCCATCATTAGAAGTATAGGTTCTAAGTTGAAGAACAACAAATTTATAAAAGTGAATTGAGTTTTTTTTGTTTATTTATTCATTGAATACATTTCTTTTTTTATAGTTTATATTCTCTTTGCGTGTAAATGCATTTGATGTTATCTATAGATTGTAGGACAATTATCTTTGGAGATGACAACAAGATGTGTGTTGCTTAATGCATGTGGCTTAGAATACCAAGTGGAAGTAGAGGGATGAGGGTCAAAACTTTTGGAAACTTATTGTACTTCCCGGATTCACATATCAAGAGTTAGAGATGCACTATAAAATTCACTCAGAAATATCAAGTGATCAAAGCCTTAACTACATCAAAACCTAAATACCTTCCCACTCAAAAATGTGTTTGATTATATTGATGTCATAATTTTGACAATTAGATAAAAATTCATATGATTGAATGCAAAATTAACAATTATTTTAAAACAAATATTGCAAAGCCGCTTAGTGGAGCAGCTTAACTAAAAAAGAAATTTGTTGATTTATGAAATTAATTTTTTCTTAAAATCATTTAATCTTATAACAAACATTTTCAAGATATATATTTTAAATCACAAACATTTTTAAGATATATATTTTAAAAATTAAGTAATTGAAAATTTTCTATTAAGTTAAGTTTTTTATCAACTTCATACTATCACTCTGATCATTATTATTGAAATTTTAGTTCATATTTATTCTACTAAAAAAATCTCCCAGAATAAATTTACCTAACCCTATTTTTATTAGCCATTAATAGATTAATTAAAAACCCTATTTCTATAGCCATTATAGGCTAATTAAACCTATCACTTTAATAAAATAAATAATATTAATAATAATTAAAAAAAATTAAGTCAAAATTAACCACCACTGTAAACTCTATCTCACCGTAAACTCCCATCTAGTATCTCACATTTACAGACCTTTATTGCCCTTTACCTTGTTGGTAAAAATATTGTTCTTTGAAAATGGCAGGCACTTAATCTTAATTGGCCAAATCTAATATCGCTTGTGAAAAACACATACCATATACCTCATTTATATCTCTATTTCACAAGTGTTCCGAGAGCTTGAAAGCCAAACATAAGACACAAGCCAAAGCCTTTGATTAATTAAAACTCTTCATTGTCCTTAAATTATTCATATGATATTCGACATCCGTTAACTGTAATTACAATTGATTTGAATTTAAAAGTTAACCGTAATTACAATTGATTTGAATATAGTATAAAACTGTCATAAGGCTAAAAACTCTTTATAACAGTGGAGGATTAGTAAAATTCAGTACGCCATTGTAAAATTCAGTATATATATCTTTTTATTTTAATACACATAGAAATATATAAATAATTATATAAAATATCTTCTAAATTATTATTAAGTATATTAATATATTTAGCAATTAAAGTTTATAAGTAATTATAAATAGTTTATCTGGCAACTGGAATTTGCAGAGACAAAGCGGCCATGAGAGAATAATACGTACTTATAAATAGTTTATTTGGTAACTGTAATTTGCAGAGACAAAGCAGCCATAAGAGAATAATACGTAAAAAAAATGTGCAGGATTCATATGTGAGATATAGTAATAATAGCTAATTGCAAACTAAATGTATTTGGCAGTAATTAAGCAGTATTTTAAGATTTTCTAAATAATTATTGTTAAAATTTAATTATGTAATTAATGATGTATAAATGAATAATTCAAAATTTTAATAAAAATTGAATTAATAATTATAATTAAAATTATAAAAAATTCAATAGTATCTTTTAGATTAAAAAATTTGAATTTGACTTTTATCTTTAGCTTTTATTTTATTTTTTTAGCTAAAACAATTTAAACCCCATCAATTCAATAGTGGAAAAATCAAAATAGTGCCTGTAAATTCTCTTTATATCCAGGGTGACATAGGAAGCAACCAACAGTGATCCATGGGGACTGGAGACTTGTAGAATTGCTGCGATCTCTAGTGTTGCCTTTGAAGTGGACGATTACTAAAAACATTTTACATAAGATGTAGGAATATCACTCCCATTCACAAGAACACAACGAAATTGTTTCTTTTCAAAATATGTAGCAAAACAGTTGGCATTACGGTATATAGAGCAGCCTCAAAGAACATAGAAGATGGGTATAAAGAGACAATTTTGTTTAGATAATTTTAGGTGAAATCACATAAATAATCTTTTGTCGATGCTTTTAGAACCAACCAGTGTGGTTCATCTTCAGGACAAGTTCAATTTTGTTGTCTTATTACCAGATTCTTTGGTTCATAGTCAGGACAAGTTCAATTTTGTTGTCTTATTACCAGATTCAAACTCCCGTAGAAAGTCCAGAGAAAGTTTGTCTATTCCTACATCATATCCTCTGAGCAGAGAACATGCATTGCATTAAAGAAAATGGAGAACATATTCTGAAAAGGGGGAAATGCTTAGCCAACGTCTGAAGATGTTTGAGGCTTTTCTTCTGATAGAATACCAGTTTTCAATGTCAGAATAGATCAACATTATCTATCTTATTATCATTGTTTTCTATGAAACGTTTCTTCTAGTGATAATAAACTTGCTATCATAAAAAAAAAAAAAATACGACCATTGTTGTAATGTGATTTAACTATAAATTGCATTTAAGACACCTTTGTAAGTAATTTCCCTTAGGCAATCACTGAAAGAAATGGTGTTTTTTAACTTCGACAATCCTAAGATGGCACAAGCAAATAGAGTTGCTCCACACGATTGCCCATGGGCAATGCAATAAGAAGGTAAATACATGTCCCATTCGAGAATACATAAGCTTGAATAACATCGATTCCTCCCTCCTTATACTTGGCTATAAGATCTGCCCACATTTGTTCAATAACAAAAATTTAAGCAAAGTGTACAGTGAACAATAAACAGAAATATAACTAAAATAATACCAAATGCATTACAAACCTATGGGGTGCTTCTGGGGTAATGTATGGACCCAAAAATTAAAAACCAACATTATCCATTGATGAGAAAAGCTCTCCCATCTTAGCTAATACTTGTTTTTGCATCCACTTTAGAGTGACTGCAGAGAAAACACAATTACTGAGTACAAGAGAAAAACATCTAATAATCTCCTTCAAATGTCTCTGTTATTTAAAACCTGCAAAACTCCTTGCTTATTGCACTTCCACTGATTGATTTGGTATTTAAGCTTGCATGGCCCTCCTCTAATCTACTCCACTTAGATGACAAGACGTAATCTATTAATTTGGATTGCATGCATACTGTTTAATTACATACGAGCTATCACCCACTACTGAATATCTATATAAAAAGACTAGTCACCACACAAGGCAAGGGATCAACATGAATGACTATTCGACAAACCACGGGTGGAAAATGTGGCAATCATACTCCTGACTTTTGTTTGTATTATATCTTGTCTGTATTGTTTACCGTTATGACCCAAACAAAATGTGCTCCTGAATACACTAGATTTTCAAACATAATGTAGAATTTCATACAAGCTATCATCCAAATTGAAATTATTGTAACTCTATATTATGTATTCACTGATGTTTATCTCTGACAATTCATTAGCATAACCCAGCTATTGTAACTCCATATTCCAAGTGTATTCATTGATGGTGCTCTCTGACAATTCATTAGCACAATCCAGCTTCACATAGACAATGAAAGGCTCTTGGAGTCGCAAATTCCAACATAATGGACAGGAGAGGTACACAGAATGTATGCACATCAATTTCGAGGAATTTAACCTTGATACAATGACCAAAATCTACCTTGGTCACTAGCTTATTACCTTATAGGAATTGCAAAATAGGTTTCTTATTTCGATGGTTTGCAAGATTTCTAAGCATGTATTTGTTCTAGGATTGGAGTAATCTTGATGGTGAAGACCATGTGAGACTTTCTTTGACATAACACACTTATGTGGCCACTGATATGACAAACAATTCTCATCACTAACATATGTGCCGTACATGTTTTTAGGTCATATGTGTCGTAGATGATTTTAGGTCATCTTGCACTATTGACATTCGTTGGATTCTATGTTCAAGCTTCAGAAAACCCAGGAATAGGACCATTGGAGAACCTGGCTACTCATCTCTCTAATCCATGAAGCAAGAAAAATGGATGGGATTATAATTCCTAGAACTATAATGCTAGAGTAAATTCAGAGTCTGGTGTAGTTGTAATGGGTTTGTGAGTGGAATGGGCTAAATTATGCCTTGTAAAATCCAAAATTTAGATAACATTGCATTATAGAGATTTATTGAATGCATTTATGGGCAAACATGTATTATTGTAGTATTCAAAATTCTATAACAATGCATTATAGAGGTTTAGATAAAAAACAAAGATATGGATATTATTAGTATCTATAAACGACACATCTGATGCATATTATCTTTCTTAACGAACACGCCCACAAGTTTTCTAATTGGGTCGAATCGAATCTTGCCTATTGCACCGCTTGACTTATTCAAATCCTTTAAAATCAAACCTTGGCAATTCCATGCCAGAATGTGGCATGAAAGGATGCAGTGGTTAGAGTGTGTCACACAAACCCCGTTTCCTTCATGTAACTACATTCTTCAAGCACTACATGGGGTGACAACTCGTTGGAAGACTTATCTTTGCAAACAATTCAATGGATTTCTATATAGTATCTTGCAATCAGAGAGAAACTTAAACTAGGGAAGAAGGGCGTAAATTGCAACATTTATGCATAATGGAGGTTATGACATGATAAACACATGGTGGTAGATAGTTTCAGTGGAAATTTGTGTTTGTTTAAACTAAACAATGTTCAATAATATGTAGATTACTTTATAATTTCATTGAGAATGTTACATGTAATCAAATTACAAATAAAATAAGGCATGCATGGATTACACATGTCAATATGCTATCGCATGTGTCATTTTTTTCGTGAGGTTTCCACATTTTGTTTCTTCTCTTTCCAAATTTGAAAGTAGAATCCCACACTGGAGGCCGCTCAGGCAAATCTTTCACTGTCATTGGAGTCAGCTCAAGAAAAAATTTCAATGCCCTAGGCACTCCCAACACATCATTATCTTATTCCTCTAATGAAGGCCATGCAACATCAAGTGCATGGATCATATTAGGGCCATCAAAAAGCAAAGGCCATGAAGCACTGGGTGCGGGGATCAGATTAGGGCCATCAAAAGCTAAACTGTCCTCTAAAGATATCAGTACATAGACCAAGCTTATAGAACCAGTATGGCGAGCAAGGCTATAGAACCAAAAGCCAAGTGGGAAAGACTTAGTTCATTTGCTTGTAATTTTCCTTCATTAGCACACGTTAATCTGAAATTATGCAAGGTGATTTGTGGGATTTTATGTGGTTGAAGGCCCTATAATGTATCCTAATATTAATCGTATTTATACATGAACAAACCTAGGAAAATGGTCATAAATGAAACCGCAAGCCTATATTTACTTTCCTGACCAAAATCTATATAAATCATCTAGAAGATGGCTATTGTTGGTACAACTATAGCCAAAAAGCACTCAATAATAGCCCCTTTACTTGGTTAATTATCTCCTCACCTTCTACAACATATTTTTCAAAGTTATTGTCAGGCCAGGAGTAACTCCACAAATTGAATTGTATTTTTTATTAAGATGGAACATGAATATATACACGGAAAGAGAGATTATTGGGTTTCATCTCCCAATGTCTCTTCTTCTTCCAATTCTCTTTATTTTTCTATTTACAATATTTACATGTATTTACCTAATCCAAAATGTTAGGTGTCAACGTCTCCCCCTTAATATGAAGGGATGTTGGTGAGTCCAAGCATCATTCTAAATATTTAAAACTTTTCTCTTCCAAGTGCTTTGGTGAAGATGTCTGCAATATGCTCATTTGTGGAACAATGGCATAGGTGGATTGTCTTGGCCTCAACATGATGTTAGTTTAGATGGTATTTTATATTGATGTGCTTAGCTCGATCATGGGACTTTGGGTTCTTGGCCAACTTTATTCATAATTGTTATCAATCAAAAGAGGAGTTAAATGCACTTGTTTCTCCTGCAAATATTCTATAATTTTCCTGAGCCACAAAATTTCTTTTGTTGATTTAGCTACTGCCACATATTCTACCTTAGTTGTGGAATTTGCTAGAACTGATTGTTTTTGTGACCTCTAGGAGACAGCTCCTGCTCCAAGACTCATAACATAACCTAGAGTAGATACCCGAGTTTCTTTATCTCCATCGATGTCTGAATTAGAGTATCCAATCAATTTGAAGTCACCCACCTTTGTATACTTAATTCCAAAGTTTTGTGTTCCCTTCAAGTACTTTAGAACACTTTTTGCAGCAGACCAATGACCTTCACAGGGCTTTTCCATAAACCTGGAGAGGATTCCAACAACAAATGAAATGTCTAGTCTAGTAGTAGTCACATAGTTGATAATTCCTACGAGTTGTCTATACTTCATTGCATCCTCAAATTCTTTTCCTTCACTGGATGTGAGCTTTAAGTTTTGTTCCATTGGAGTAGTCAAAGGATTGCACCAAACCATGCCAAACCTATTCAACATATCTTCAATGTACTTCTTCTGAGATAGGAATATAAACTTTGGATGTTGAGTTACTTCAATACCAAGATAGTAGTGAACATAGCCCAAATCTGTCATTTCAAAACCTTTCCTCAATTCCTTCTTTATGGATGCAATGTATCTATCATTGCTCCCTATCATCAGAAGATCACCTACATACACCATATGATATACAATTATTTTTCCAACTTTCTTGACAGAAAAAGTTGCATCATCAAGATCATAATGTTTGAAGTTGTGTTTCAAAAGATGTTCAGTTAACTTCTTGTACCATGCTTGCAGTGCTTTCTTGAGGCCATACAAGGATTTTACAAGCTCTTATACTTTGTGTCTCTGACCCGTCAAACCAAACCCTTCTGCTTGGTAAATAAAACATGCTCTTTCATATACCCATTCAAGAAAGAAATTTTTATATCCATTTGATGGACTTTCCAACCATTCTAAGTTGCCAAGGAAAAGAGTGTCTAGATGGTAGCCCATTTTTCTTTGGGGAAAAAGTATCCTCATATTCAACCCCTTCCTTCTGTGAAAAGCCTTTTTCCACAAGCCTGACTTTTTTCTCGTCAAGTGAGCCATCTTCTTTATAATTTTTCTTGAGAACCCACTTCTAGCCTATTGGTTTGGTTCCTAATGGAGGATCAATCAGCTTCGAGGTGCCACTATTATTCAAAGAATCATATTAATTTTGCATCACTTATTTCCATTCAACATGAGAAGCAGCGTATTTGAAGGAAGTTGGTTCGAAATCTGTAGACAAATTTAGTTCATAATCATAAGAAACATTCATATCAACTGGTGAATCAAGATTGTCTTCATCACCTCCATTCTGTCCGGTTGAGCTTCTTTTTCCTATCTTTCCAACCTCATCAAGATGAACTCTTTCAAATGTCTTTGTTAGCCATTTTGTAGGACCTTTTGAGATGGCCCAGGCTGCTCAGTTGAAAGAGTTGGGGCTGAATCAAGACTTAGTCTCCCAATTTTCTTGATCACATCACTCAAAGTGTCATCAAGATTAGTGGCTAGAGCTTCATGTGGGGGAGAGAGTGCTTCAGAAGAATATTCCACAGATTGATTCAGTATAGGGATCCCCCCTTAAAGATGTGGAATCTCATTATCAAACTCTTGAAAAGATTTTTCATGTCTGAATCTATTCAAGTGATCAAGTTTTCACTCAACAACATTGTCAACCTTGGAAGATTCAAGAAAGATCACATCTCTAAGTATTATAAACTTCTTGTTGGCTTCATCTTTGAGATGATATGCTTTGGAGGAATTTGAGTACCCCAAGAAGATACACTTGTGACTCCTTGCACCGAGTTTGTTTCTCTATTCTTTAGGTATTAAGGCATAACAGGTGGAACCAAAAACCCTAAGATGCCTCATCGAAGGAATGTGGCCATACCACATTTCATAGGGAGTCTTATTGTTTATAACACTAGATGGTGATCCAGGTGGCTCCAAACACATGCAGAAGTCTAGGAGGACTCAAGAAGGGTCAAAAATCAAAGTGTTTGGATTATGCTCAAACCGGGTTCATGTTAAAGATCTTGTTGTCATGATCGTGGTGGTGTGAACGGTTCGTCAATCCGAGTCTGGATGAGGAAGTTAGAAGCAGTCAAATTTTGGTTGACTTTTGCTGACTAGGCAGGTTAAGGGAGACACAATTTGAACTTTTTCCGGCAGACAAAATCTGGCCAACTCTGACCAGATTCTGGGTGAAATTGCCGCTTATGGAGGGGTCGAGGTTTGACCACCCGACCTCCTCATTTAGATTCAGGAATTTTAACCATAATGCCAAATGAATTTCTTGATGAATCTGCTCGAAATTTTATATATATACCCATTTTGTCAGTGCGCCCAACAACATGGAGGAGCAGGAGTGGGCACGAAAATCGAGGAAATTTTTTTAATTAGTTTATTGCAGGTGGAACCATGATTCTCAAGAGGGTGAAATTTTTGCAGTGTCCAAATTGGACAAACTTTATGTCGATCTTACACTTCTTAGCGACACAATCCTAAGGGCATAGTCATAATTTCGATCTAAGCATCCAATTTGCAGAGGACCCAGAGGAGGGAATCTTTGAGGAATCTAGGGGGTCTAAAATATTTCTTAAGCCCCATATTTTCATTTTCTCATAATGTAGAAATTTGACAATCCATTTTGCACTATTTGACGCCACAAATCTGATGGTGCGTTTAGATTTTCCATTTTCTCACTCTATATTTTGGCCACTTTTCTAAGAGGAATGCAGGTGTCATTATTCATGTGCGAGCAACCATTTCCATGCGATTGATGCCGTGAGATGGATGGCCTGAACAACTTCAACAGTTTGACATCCGCTTCTTCAGTTGGCCTTTGGTTGTGAGGTATATGCAGTGCGTTCATGTACTTCTTTTACCATGCATTGTGCTGCACAAATCCCTATTTGATGTCGATGAGGGATCTTGTTTATTACTTGTTTTCATGATTCCTGCTTGATGTGACGCGGAATCATCTATGTTATGTACTTGTTGTCATGATTCATCATGTTATGTTTTGAGATCCCTTTGTTGTATGTTGACGGGATACTCATGTTGTCATCATGCATGTTTGCATTGAGATCCCTTATATGCAATGTTAGTGGGATGATCATCATGCATGAGTTTATGTCATACTGATAGGAGTCCTTTTTGACTGAGAGTTCCTGTAGTGGAACATCTCTTGGAGCCACTCCTGCGTGAGGGCATTTTCCTTGTATGATAGTGATATCACCTCTTATGTACATCACCACTATTAACAACACTTAATGCAATGGCCTACACCATCTTGACACCAAGGCCCAGAGACGTAGTCCCTCCTGGACGAACTACGTTATCAACGGCTTATGTTTTCATGTGATGATTCTTGTCATGTTCAACTTATTTATAGCATGCACATGTATTCATTTATGTTCTTTTAAAAATGCAATTTTATAACACATCACGAAAGTAAAAGGTCTTGGAAGGGTCCTTTGTCACACCCAAACCTAGATCAGATGGATGCCTATTCCTTATATACAAAACACATATAAGTGCATCAACCCAAAACATCAATTTAACATTCTTGAAAAACATCATGGAATGTACCATATTTAAGATTGTCATGTTCATTCTTTTATATACCCCATTCTGTTGGGGATTATAAGGCACGGTTGTTTGATGTTTGATCCCATGTCGGCGAAGATAGTTTTCAAATTCATTTGAAGTGTATTCTTTTCCACTATGAATGCAAATAGATCCAATATGAGATTTTGAATCATTTTCAATCGATGCATGAAAGTTCTTGAATGTTTCAAAACCTCCAGATTTGTTCTTCAATAAATAAACTCAACACATTCTAGGGTAGTCATCAATAGATATCATAATATATTTATTACCATTTGCAGAAGGAACATGCATCGGTCCACATAAATTAGAATGAATGAATTCAAATTTTCTATGTTCTCTGGAAGGAGAATCATGAAAATACTATTTGATATGATTTCCTAAGATACAAGCATCACATTGCTTAAGTTTCCTAGGAATTTTTGATAAACTAGTAACACCATTTTTCTTCAATAAATGGAGGATGTCGAAGTTCAATTGTCCAAATATAGCATGCCATAAAAGATTTGATGGAAATGTACCTTCATCATAGTGAGAATTGTATGAGAAGTTCTATGCATGGGCATAGGTTCTTTGCAGCTTCAGAATTCTTTCTACTTCTATCCCAGTCATGAAAAGTGATTGATCTAATTCTTTTCTAACATCAACCTTTCCATCAAATATGTGAATGGAGTGTCCTTGTTAGTGGATGTGAACCAAAGACAACATGTTTCCCCTAAGATTTGTGAGGTATAGAACATCATAAAGAAGAAAGTCTAGAAGACTAAGCAATTTGAGCCTAATGGTGCCAAGCCCTGATGGCTTGAGTTTTGACTTGTTTGCAAAGTATACTACTCCATCAACATTGTCAGTGAATTCTTCAAAGAAATCTCTCCTAAAATTCATGTAGCAAGTTGCTCCTAAATCAAGCAACCAATCATATTTCCATGAAGCAAGTGAAGCATTGAATAATTCTTCAGTTACTCCAATGTTGAAATGTGGCACAACATAATGAACAAACTCAGGTGCTTTCCCTTTCCATTTTTTAGTTGTTTTACCTCTCCCTTCATTCCTTTCCTACTCAATTCAGTCCCGAGGCAGCTTACAAGTGGAAGTATCATGTCCATCGCTATTACATCATATGCAATGAAGATCAAAATTTTCTCCTTGGAACTGTCTGCCCTAACTGCCTCTAAAATTCCTCCTTCCTCTTCCTCTTCAGCCACCTCTTCCTATAGAAGAATCTCATGCATGATCCTTCTCCTTCTATGCAAGGCACACAACTTCTTTAGTAGATTGAGGAGTTGTTT
>APFE030527271.1:0-18927 GCA_000404065.3 Pinus taeda
AATACCATATTTATAAAAGAGGTATGGTAAATTAATAAAAATATAAATAAACTAGAGGTATGGTAAATAAATAAAACATTTTTTTTATATTTTCTCCATAATCCACTTTATATTTAGGAACACTAAAAAATGAGGTTTTATTTAGGTGAACACTATGGGGGAAATACCATCGGCAAAATTATTATTAATACCATGCAAGAAATTCATTATTAACTCTAATATTAATATTAATAAAAAGAAATATGGCACATGGTATTGATAAACAATTGTATTGACTCATGGTATTCACTAATGTAGCCTATTTAAATGGGGGAATTAAACCATCATAGATCCATCTTTACTCTCCATATATGGGAGGGATCAAATATCTTAACATGCAAGGTGAAAAGATATGATCCCTCTCCAATAGATCTAGAATAAAGATGGATCTATGATAGTCTATTTCAATAAAATGCTTCAACACAATCTAATTACATAGGAGTATGGCAAACCCTTTCACGCCGTAATGTTAGGAGGAGGCGAAATAGCAGTAAAAGTGTGGACAATGACAGGAGTGTGGAAAACTACAGGACAATGCGGGAATAGAAACAAGGTCCCTTATGATGTAATTCTCCTGTGTAACAGTTGCAAGGTCCCTCGTCCAACCCTGCAACTGTTACACAGCAAAATTACATCATAAGTGACAATGCGGGAATAGAAGCTAGACGAACTCTGCGGCAAGGAAGGCAAGAATTTATTTTCAATACTTTGGAGGAAGCTCAAATTTTGGAACAAGCTAATCTTTTGATGGTGATAGCCGATGATGAGCCCATCCGACCAGCGGATAGAGCCGCCGTGCAGCAGTTGCCCCGCGTAATCATTTCTGAAGAACATATCAGTAACAACAATGATAATTCAACATGCCCAATTTGCCGGGAGAAATACCAAGTAGGGGAGGAGGCACGCTTAATGGAATGGGGTCACATGTACCACAAGGCCTGCATATTTGAATGGCTGGAAAACCAACACACCTGTGATTTGAAATGCCTTGCACTGCATAGTGTCTTAGATTTTATTTCTTTGCTATTGAGTTAGGTTGTGATTTCATTAAATAAGTACTGCAGTGTGAGCTTGTGGTTGGATTAAATAAATACTGCAGTGTCATGGTCATGGTTGTGATTTCATTAAATAAATAATGCAGTGTCATATCCAAACGTGATCAAATGTGTCATACTGATTGGTGAAAATACTGGTTATGAAAGGTTCCTCATCTTACAATTTCTTTAGGCATTGCTAAAACAATTTAACTCCTTTTGTTTGATGATGGTCGGGTTTGTTTCTGTTTTCCTAATTGCTTTTTGTTGTATAATTTCATTATATATGTTTTAGTACATGAACATCTTGAGTTTGAATGTTTATCATGGATCATTTTTCAAATTCAATGTATTTTGTTGGCTTCAAAATTAAAAAATCATTGCAAAATATTTTATGTTCTTTTATTATTGATGGTTAAGTATGTATTATTTTTTTAGAATATATTTGTATATAAAATGAACTCAAGTATTTGGCATTTTGGTGAAAAATATCAAATTGTTAGATGTATTGGCTAATTGGTGAAAAATGTGATGGTTAGATATATTGGTTATTTTGGTAAAACTATAAAAAAATTCTTAAGAAAAATAGAAAGTAGAATAGCTGATATGTGTATTGCTTATTTTGGTGAAAAATGTCAAATTGTTAGATGTATTGGTTATTTGGTAAAACTGTAAAATTTGTTCTAAAAAAATGGAAAGTAGAATAATTGATAGATGTATTAGTTATTTTGGTGAAAAAGGTGAAATTGTTAGATGTATTCCTCATTTTGGTAAAACTGTAAAATTTCTTCCTAAAAAATTGTAAAGTAGAATAATTGATAGATGTATTGTTTATTTTGGTGAAAAATGTAAAATTCTTAGATGTATTGGTTTTTTTGGCAAAACTATAAAATTTCTTCCTAAGAAAAATGGAAAGTAGAATAATTGATAGACATATTGGTTATTTGGTGAAAATGTGAAATTGTTAGATGTGTTGATTATTTTGATAAAACCTAAAATTTCTTCATAAGAAAATTGGAAAGTAGAATAATTGATAGATTTATTAGTTATTTTGGTAAAACTGTAAAATTTCTTACTAAAAAAATGGAGAGTAGAAGCCTTGCTGAGTTTGAGAGTTAGACTCAAGCCTATGCCTGTAACAAATCATAAGATATAGACAACATAGCTAATGAGTGAGTTTGAGCCTTAGGTTCAAGCCTAAATGATGTAACAAATCATTTGATGTAAGCAAGATCTCTATGGAGTCCACAAACAAGTGGGCTTAAATCTTTAGAAATTACACCATTTCTTCTTCTAAAATATTGAGTTTGAACCTTAGGCTCAAGCCTACATCATGTAACAAATCATTATCTGTCTACAAAATTGCTAACAAGTGGATGAACTAGGGGGCTTAAATCATTAGATATTGGACCATTTTCTTCTTTCAAAAGATTGTACTGAATATGTAACTAGATTTGAGCTTAAATCCTCAAAGAGATGGTTAGTTTGGCATGTTGATGAATGAGATCACTTTCTATTTCTCATAGAATTGGTATGAATGGGTCACAAATATCTGAGATGTTTTAAATTTAACTTGGCTAGACTAATTTTGCTTAGTTGAATGAATTTAATTTTGTGGAATTAATAAAAGATAGGTATGTTTGTTTGATAAGTGTGTGAGAGAATTGTCAATTATATACTTTGAAAAATAGTTAAAAGTATTCAAAATTATCTTTTTATTTTTTAGAATTTTAATATCTCAAATTTTGATTTTAAATTATATCATGATTTTTTTTATTTTTATCTTTTTGTGATTTTATTGAATTTTTTTATTTTGTTTCTTATTTTATTAAATGTGTCTAATGATTATTAGTGGCTTATACCTTTGATCTCGATGCAAGGAGGCCTTCAAAATCAAGGCATTGATTATATGCTTCCCTCTTTGTTCTACTCATAAATAAAAAGCATGTTTGACTTCTTATAAGGTTGTCTAAGATGGTTTTCTTAATACAATACTCCTTGATCTATTGTCTAACTTATATTAGAATGCTTATGATATGATCTCTCTTGTTGTTGCCTTTGATCTCTCTTGCAAGTTTTTGGACACAAGGAATAGCGGAGAGTGAGTGTGGGAGCTAAAGGATTGGGATCATACTAAAAGGTTGAGTACATAGGAGAGAGGCAAGCCATCTCTCTTTCTCATTTTTCATTTTGATCTAGGTTAGAGAAGTTTGCTTGTTTTGTCATGGGTGTTACTATACCCACACATTGGGCTAGAGGGATCCCTTCTATCCATAGAAGGGAGGGATTGATTGGTTAACAAATTTGCGAAGTTGTTGGGATGACTACACCCTTTCCATCCTCAAGTTTGTACTCTGAATTGTTGGTGTCTTAGGGGATCAGGTGTAGAGATTCTTCGTGAGTCTTTTGTATTTTTCCTAAAATTGTCTTGCTCAGAGCATGTTTTATTAATGACGGTGGAGCTGAAAAACTTGTCTTCCACTGTTTACCAGTGTTAAAAACGAGCAAAGAGTTTTCTATGAAAACTAGTGTTGCAAGCAAGGGCTTTGCTATGCAAAGTAGGGGTGATAGCCCTTCATAGCAAGGGTTTTGCTATGAAAAGTAGTGTTGAGAGCAAGGGTTTTGCTATGAAAGGTAGCAGCAAGCTTATTTCTATATAAAGTAGTTTTGATTTGTCAATGTGAGAATTTTTAGGGTCGCAACATAAAACTCTAGTGTGACATGGTCTGTTAATTAAACATTGATTTCTCTTTTTCATTGATTAAAGAAATTAATTTTTCATTTAATTAGGATTCATTTCAAGAAATTTACTTTTCGTTAAAATTGCATTAGATCACTTGCATGAAAAGTTATTTTTTGGAATTAATTATTGTAAATAGATCACATTTTTCAATAATTGAAAACTAAATGGTGCATTAGTTGCATTAAATAATTTAAATCAATAACAAGAGCATAATTTGTATAAGTGCATCTTAGGAAAAGTGAAAATCATTTTTAATTTTTAGTATTGCATTTGGAAAGTGAATGCTGGAGAACTAGGTAGGAAAGCTTTGTTTGTTGCATTATTCATTATTGAATCGGTGTTTGAATATCTTCCCTTACTATATTAACTTTCATCAAAATGAAAAGAATCATTTTCTCATGATAGTTGCATCATAAGATTTCAGGTGACATCATTTTTAGCCTTAAAATAAAACTTAATTGAAGATAAACTTAAAGATAAGAAAGGATGGTTCTCTAGTACTTTCAGGTATATCAGAGGCTCTCCACACATGCTAAGTATATGGGAATGCTCTCATCAAATAGTTACCCATTAGACATCACTACTATGGAATGCACTCCAAGGTACAGTCACATATATTTTTGGACTCCCCTATAGGTTGCTATTCATCCATAGGTAACCGAGTCGGCGACCTTGTATACCGTGACACAACAAACACAACATTCGTGGAGATTGGGTGTCTTATGTTAAGTCCTTGGTTCCACCAAGGTGTATATTGCACTTCATTTTTGCTTGGTAAACCTTTATGCATAATTCCTCATTTCTGCTGTTAATTTCTAAAACCAATTCACTACTGAATAGTACAATTCCTATGGAAATACTCCTTAGTAAATATTAGGTGGAGACTAATGGCAACAATTCCTTAGTCTACCAATCAAGGAGACTCCCTTGAGGGGAATCGTCGTCCTTTTCCTTCTTTTGGAAATATTGGTGCTTCTTATATGGCAATGTTGTTTCTTCTTGGATTTATCATTGGTTTACCAGTTTGGTTATTTTCAACCCCTATGGTTTCGAATGTCCAAACAGTTCCTCAACCAAGCTCTCCTCCACCAAAATAGTATAAACCTTGAGTTGATTCTAAAGTTGACATTTTTCCTTCTTCGCCTGTTCGGTCTTCTTCCTTTTCTCCCTCTCTATCTGAAATATTGCAAGCTAGTAACTAGGTGGATGATAAGAAGAGGAAAAGGAAGATTAATAAGAAGAAAAATAAGGGGGAACCCAACAACCATTGCTACCAATGTAACTAATATTGAGAACATTCCAATCAACCTCATAAAGTCAAATTCCCTTGAAATATTTGTAAGGGTGGCCACCTTCTTCAAGAATGTCTTGGTATTCCAAAGATATTGGTAGTGTTGGTCCATAGTTTCATATAGAACATTGTCATCAACTTTTGGAGATGATGTTGGTGATAAACTTTCAATTATTGACAGTAAAGCCCATAGGAAAAAGGGAAAAGACAAATTTCCCTATAGGTTATGTGAATGAAATCATCCTATTCACCTTTGTCCTTATATGGATGAAGGCTCAAAATTGTCGCATAACCTTACCACTTCTCAACCTCATGTTTTGATTGGTTATTAGAAGCTTTCCTATGCCCCTCCACTAGTTCATCAAGTGATTCATTAGAAATCATCTGTTGTCAATCACACATTCTTTGAAAGTTAATCCCATTAGTCTATTTTCACCAATGATTGGTCAAAAAAATGAATGACTTGATTTCACTTTCAGTTGATCATATCTATCCTATAAAGGGTGAAGTTTGTACCTCTCAAATTCTTCCGGTTTCTTCAAATTTGAAAGAATTAAGGAGAAATCCTCTTGTTACAACGGTACAGGGGGGCGATCCTCCTCTTCCCATGGTATAAGGAGGCAATCCTCTTATTCCTATAACACAAGTGGGTAGTTCTCCCATTCCCATGGCACCCCCTCTGAGTAGTATGGTTTTTTCGTTTGATTGGAGTCGACTGGAAGGATATCGTCGACCTTCTTATGTTCCATTCTATATCACGACGCAATATTATAATATGGGTGTACATAGAAAAATTATAGATGAAGGAGTGTTTATTAGTATTCTATCCTCTACTACTCGGAAAGCTTTAGGTTCTCCCTAGCTTCTGCTCGTTACCTAGAATTTTTTAGCTTTTAACAAAGGAACAAATCAACCATTAGGGATCCTTCCTAAGTTGCCCATTAATTTGGGAGGAAAAACCATCTATCTCAATGTGATGGTTGTCCAAGGCCCTTTGGATTTTAATATACTCCTTGGTCATGACTATGTTTATTTCATGGGATCTCTTCTCTCTTCTCTCTGTCATGTCATATGATTCTCACATCAAGGGAGAATTGTGGCCATTAATCAAGTATCATTAATTAGTCCTAATTTAGTTCCTAATCAACCATCTTCCCTATATGGTCCTTACATGAAAGTGGTAGCTTCCCCACCATAGGTTAATTATGTGGCCACCTATTTTATTCCCGCATTAACTCATGAGCTAGTCATTGATATAGTGCTTCAGGTATTGGGGACATTGGAACATGATATTTCCATTAGATCCCTTGACGAGTATCCCTTCCAGAGTGTTCTTCTCTCATCTGATGAAAACCTCTTGGAATTCATGGTCTCTTATAGTCCATGATCAAGGTTTCATGAGGATATTTCTTTTACTATATCAACCTCGTTAAAAGATGAAATAGGTCCCCATGAGGACAGTTGATTTACTATGTCAACCTTGTTAAAAAATGAAAGAGGTACCCATGATGATAATTCTTTTACTATGTCAACTTCGTTAAAAAATGAGATAGGTTCCCATAAGGATAGTTCTTTTACTATGTTAGCTTCATTAAAAAATGAAATAGGTGTGGAGCACATTTCCATTTCCTATGTCAAGCTCCTTAAGAAATGAAGCAAGGTGTCATAGGCGTGGTTCTTTTCTTGTGTCAAGCGTGTTAAACAATGAAACAAAAGGCCTTCCAATTCGATTCTTTGATTATATCTCATAAAATCCCTATCAATTCATTCATTTGATGTCATAAGTGAACATTCATTCCATCCACCTGTTAGTAACGAGTAGTTTGCTTCGGTGAATGAAATGAAGCTTGGGGGCATGTACCTCAAATTGAGCCATTATTTTGGAGGCATGTAAAATCATCTCAAGCCTAGTTTATCCTTGTTTCAATCTTGTCTAAATATGAAAACAAAACAAAGCATAGTTTGTCTCTATTTCAGGCTTGTGAAAAAGTGAAACCAAATCCAATCATAGCTTTTTCCCATGTTTCAAGCTTGTGAAAAAATGAAACCAAATCCAAGCATAGTTTCCCATGTTTCAAGGTTGGGTAAAAATCAAACCATTTCCATTTTATCTGTTGTGATTGCCATTTTTATCAACCTATTTTTGCTAGATGAGCCTTGGTTTTTCTCATTCCATCATCACCATCTCTCTGGCTGATCATATACTTTCACTTGGTTGTTTTACACTTGCTTAAGGAAGAATTATGATGAGTGGTCTTATTGGTCAGCCTCTTGATCTTTACATGTTTTGAGTAGTTCCACCATGACCATAACCAATTGTTATACTTTTATACCACTCATTCCTTTAGGTGGAGTCCTCTTTCAGCTCTTTTCAAACTCCAAAAGTATGAAAGTATTACCAAGCACTTGTATTTTTGAACTTGTAAAAGTAAATGAAAAGACATCTACTAGGTATAATTTTAACCCTTTTCTAGAATGAGATAGACTCTTGTATGAAAAGGAAAACCTTAGTCGACCATGACTAAGAGGTTCTTGCAAATATCGTTTTCTACTTTTTTAGATTCAAGAGACTATCTATGGAAAGGGACCTTTGGATTTTTCTTTTTCCAATGATGTAAACTTTGAAACAGGAACTATAAACTCAAAATGGTAACTCTGGCCAAAAAGCCCCAAAAAAACATAAAAAACAGCGCTACAAACGAAAAGTGTGTATACTGGAACGATGATTTTATCTTTTAGGGTTCAATTTTGAACATGTTTTAAAAATGGTTGTGACTACGAAATTTACTACAAAATTTTCGTGCAAAATATAGCTTCAAAATGAAAAAGTGATGATATTGGAAGGAATATTTTTTTTTGGGTCAATTTTCAAACTTTTAAAAAAATGCTAGTAAAACCAAATTTTTATGTGCCAAACAAAGTTGTTTATGAGGAAAAAAACACATTAATGTATTTGGTAGAATATCATTTTTCTTTCCTAAGTATAAATTCAACATGATCTCAACCATAACATCAACAGTGCTATGTCTTTTCTTTGTTTCAATCCCACCATCTACTTCATGAGTAACATATTTCAATCTCTTCATGTCAAATGCCATCCATTGAATTAATGGTCGGATCAATAATCAAAATCTATTGCACGTGACAAGCTCCTACAATCTCTTATATAGAATCTACTTTATATATCAATGTTGTGTCATGAGCTTTCAATTTGGCTATTCATTTCACGTTTAGTGGTCTCTAAGTGAATTTACCAATTATTAACAAGTGATATAGAGGTAATTACATACTATAATTGGCTCAATTAAACTAGTCAACATTTAATACTAATCTATACAATAGTTTAAAATCGATTTAACAATTAAAAATTCTTACAATGATAAAACTAGTTTTTTATGTCTTCAAAAATTCAATTAAGCAAATATACTATTTGTAGAAAATAAATCTATTACTAGGGCTATAATGTTGCTATATAAATTTACTACAACTACTTTTTACGAAATAATTGCAAGGGCTATTGAAGGAAACAAGACATAACCACTAGAAAGAAAATAAGGTACATCTATTAAAATACAGTATGAATATGTTTTATAGAATACAATATAGTGGATAAAATAGAGTATAGCCATTTTACAAAAAAAAAAAAAAAAAAATTACAAATATAAAAAATGAAATATTTCCTAAGTTAGAAAATAACAATTTCAATTCATTGAAATATATATGAATAGAAAGAAAACATATTTATATATTTACACAGAAAAATAACTTAAAATTAGCATTACCACTTCTTTAGAGTCGCCCTTGCTAGAGTAGAATTGGTAATCACAAGCATACACACACTAACCATCAAGATTGGAAGCAATTACTCTTTGAATTTCATGAAAAAATGATTAAAAGTCAAAACAATAAAATCTCTTAAACTTCTCTTAATTTTTATACAAAAGCTACTTAACTATAACAACTTTCTACTAAATTCTAGTGTTTTTTCCCTTAGTGTCCAAGAGTACGACCATTTTCAAGTGTTTATACTTAGTACCAAGTAAACAAAACTAATTAAAATTTATTTCTTAGTATGAAGGAAGGTCGCCACTTCTTAGTGAAGAAACATATAAATATTTATACTTAGTATGAAGTACAATAAACTAGTTAACTAACTATTGCATCATGTGCTTATTTTAGCCTATAATTAAGCCAAATGTCATGAGTGGAATGACATTAAATTAACTAACTATTGCATCATGTGCTTATTTTAGCCTATAATGAATTCAAATGGCATGAATGGAATGGCATTAGTGGTCTAAAATAGTGGAATGAAAAATCTTATGCTAACTTACGATTACAAAATTTTGAAATTACTATCAAAAAATTCAGATCTAAAAATATATAGTAACGATTTAAGCTTTTATAAATTCTTCAACTACAGAAAAACTATGTTTTATAAGGATGTTAATGTTTTAAATGGCTTATGGCTTATGCTACAAAACAATTCTTCAATGTAAACCTTCTCTAGCTCAGGATTCCTCACTGAAAATTTTGCACTTATTCTTCTAATAAAAAATGTAATAATCCAATCATGGATAATGAGGATAAAATGGAAACAAAATGGAGAAAAATGAATAAATAGCTTTAGGCTGCAAGTGGAGCTTAACAATCTAGAAAATTGTCAACATTTTGAAAACTAATTGGCAGTTTCTGAATGTGTAACATGTGGTGTAACATCCATGGATGATTTCCTTGGATGATTTCCTCCAGAAGGTTTTTCCACATGTCTACCGACAAAAGTAGCATCACCTACGTGAAACAGAATCGCCCCGCCACCACCATTATTTACATGACAAATAATTTTATGATCTATAAAGAACTAGAAAGAAGCTCTTGAAAAGCAATGATGAATTCAAATATGAACCTGATAATGAAAAGTTTAGAAAGTGCACCTACATTACCACACAAGTTAAAAAGAATCTAAAATGATTATTCTTCACTTGAAAAATCCAAAACAATACTCATTCTAAATATAACAAATAATTATTTATTTCGATTTTCATTTACCTGACAAATAATTTATTCTCTTCTATAAAGAGCCAAAGAAGATCTTGAATATCAATGATGAATTCAAATTTGAACCTAAGAAGATCTTGAAGTGCAATGATGAATTCAAATTTGAACCTGATTATCACCAGTCCAAAAAGTGCTTCTACATTACAACATATGAAATTATTTTGTCAACGTGAAAATCAGGTGAATAAATGAAAAGACAGCATAGCAGGCCCTCGCCTCAAAACAAAATCACTGCAATATTACCATGCTCCCTCCATTTCCCACAATAAAAAGTTCTTGGATCATATAGTTTCGATCTGTGGTGCGCAAAATAAATTGATATTTCCCTTCAAGTTGAATGACAAGGAGAAAGAGGCCAGCCATAAAGATAGTCATTGTGAGTGTATGTAGAAGTAGGGAATGCATTGAACGGCTTGATCTGTGGAATCGTGACACACAGATGGTTGAAGCTCACAATCAACTGCGCCAGATTCCTCATTTGGGCCATCTTTTGCAGAATGGGTCCCTCGATTTCATTATGTGAAAGATCAAGGAATTCCAGAATTAGCATATCACCCAACGAGTAGGGTGTTTTACCACTAAGCGTATTGTTTGAAATGAAAACATAATTAAGGTTTGAAGTTCCATCGAAAAACTAGGTAATTGGCCTGTGAAATTGTTGAACGATAACTGCAACGAGCGGAGCTTCGGCAGGTTTCCTAACCAGACACAGATCTCACCAGATAGGCTGTTTTTTATGAGATCTAGGGTTTCAAGTTGGGAGGAATTGGGAATAAGTGGGATATTCCCAGTGAGTTTGTTTTGGGCCAGATTAATGGTCAAAGGAGATGGTAACTTCATTGAGGACTCTAGGATATATCCTGTCAATAAATTCTAGTCCAAATGAAATTCATAAAAATAAGCGTTCAACAAACCCAGTGAATCTAGAATGCTTCCGCTCAAACGCTTGTTACTTGCCAACATCTCTGCAAGCAATGACATATTTCCTAGCGAGGAAGGAATCTTACCAGACAAAAAATTATTCGAAATATGCAGCGTCGTTAGTTGCTTTAGATCTCCCATGGAGTCTGGAATGGGACCCAAGACCTTGTTGTCTCTCATTGTCAAGATTGGCAGCTGAGTCAGATTTCCAATGCTGGAAGGAATGGAGTCAGAGAGATGATTCGAATCCAAGTTCAAAGAAGTTAAATTCTGCAAATTTCCAATGGATTCTGGAATAGGGCTGGTGAGCAAGTTTGTGGAGAGAGATAGAGTGTGCAGCTTGAGCAATCGCCCGATGTCAGAAAGAATGGAACCACTGATTTTGTTCTTGTTCATGGAAACAACTTTCAGGGATGAAAGATTAGAAATAGAAGACGGAATTTCACCACTTATATTTTTCCACCTGTCAAGAATAAGGGTTTCCAGATATGAAAGATTCCTTATGGATTCTGATATGATTCCATTCAAGTAGGTAGTACTGCTGCCTGAGTCCAATGGATCCCCATCAAGAATAAGGCTGACTACTCGACTGTTGTCGCTATCGCACGTCACACCATTCCACTTGCAACAATCATATCCCGTCCATGAATTGAAAGCTCCGCTTAGATCCTTCAGGTAGTGGGCTTTGAAATCTATTAACACAACACGGTCTTGTTCTCCACATTCTGCTGCCTTCCTTTTTCCATGGCATGAGTTTAACGACATCAGCAATAACGGAGCTACGGATGCTAAGATTTTTGCCTTGCGTTTCTCCATTGCACATGCAAAGAAATTACAAAGAGTAATCATAAACTAAACTTCTGTACAATGGGCTTGAAGTTTATGAAACCCACATTACAAGAGAATCGAGAAGGTATTTAAAGTCATAAATGGTCTTTATATTTTTAGGGTTTCATCTTATCTATCAAGCATTGTTTGGGGCAATCGTCAGGTGATGGGGTGATTCTTAGAATCACCCCGCCACCACTCGGGTGGTGGTGTGGCGGTGGCAGGGTGATTCTAAGAATCGCCCCATCTGCTACGAATGAGTTGGATGTTGAATGTTTTGGTTATCTATTGGAAAATATTCAATAATAACATATGGTAATTATTCTCAGAAATCTCTGACACCGGAACTCTCCACGAAATGTTTCAGATCATTTTTTAACAGGAAAATAAGAGTTATATTTTCTGCAACAAATTTGCAAATGGCATATATGGTTTTCCTATGAAAGTATAGTACTGAGTTAAATGAATCAACAATAGTGTTGGTCATAAAAAATATTCCACTCATTTAGGGCTCACAAAGTAAAAAGGTTTGGCATTAATATAGTCATTCAAACCTGCTATCTTAAAATCAGGCAAATGAACCTGGCCAAAGTCATAACATGTGGACCTGAAGCAAGAGACTTTGATACGCATGGCCAAGCATGAGAAAGAATTATAATAATTAACTGAAGTAGAGTAGGACTCACTTTCTTGTTCACGCAAATACCTCATAAAACTTTTCTACAACTAGCAAGCCAGAATCAATGGATTCCAAAGGATCCCTTTTAAGTTGGTGTCTTAAGCAATTTGGGATGACTGTCATCACATCTTTTGTAGCTACTTCTTCTCTTCCCTTCAAAGCAGCTAAAGCCTTGGAAGCCCTGTTTGAAACAATGTCACCCCTTAGGCCATCCACATTCAGCTCTGAACATACTTGTGAGATCTTAACACGAATACCATGGTCAATTTGAACTTTAGGAAGCAGTTTCCTAGCTTCAAAAATCTGGTTCTGAAGCTTCAACTACTCTTTCATGTAGGACTCTCGAAAAGCCTTTGGATATCTATCAAATTTTTCTCTATCCTCCACAATCTTTACCCTTAATTATGCATCTCTTACTATCCCAACCTGAACATGCATACCAAACCTGCCCAAAAGTTGAGGACGAAGCTCACCTTCCTCTAGATTTCCTAAACCAATGAGAATAAAACGAGCCAGATGAGAGATAGAATCCCTTCTCTCTGCACAGTATTCCAAGCAGAAGCAGTAGCATCTAGTAGCACATCTACCAAATGATAATCAAGAATATTAACCTCGTCAACATACAGAATTCCGCTATTTTCTTTGGCGAGAAGACCAGGCTCAAATGCCTTGACACCCTCTGTGAGTGCCTTCTCTATGTCAATTGTTCCACAAACTCTGTCTTCAGTTGCACCCAATGGCAAGTCCACCATAGTGATTTTTGTCATGACAGAAGGTAGTTTCTCTTCTCTTTCCACTCTCTACCAAACAACCTCACTTATAGACTCTACATCATCAGGGTCAGAATTGAAGGGATCAGCAGCAACCACCCGGATTACAGGCAGCAAGTGCACAAGAGACCTTACTGTGGTTGATTTTCCTGTGCTCTGGTCACCCATGATCATGACTTCTCCAATTTTTGGGTCAATTAAATTCAAAAAAAGCCACAGTTTCATCGCATCCTAACCCACAATTGTTGTAAAAGGATATACAGGTCTCTGGGTATCCTTGGATACACCTTTCTTCACTTGGTCAGTAGATAAAATGATGCAAGAGTATCTAACACTCCTTAATTGAAGAGGAATTCAAAGCAGAGGGATGAGGTCGTGGACCAGCAAAGCTGAATAGAAGGAAGAAAATAGGGAAAATCTATTTTAAAACAGATTTAAAGCGGATTTAATGGATATGATTTACTATTGTTAACAGTCATGCATGCGTTATGGAGGACTTTGTTGGAGAAAATTAACGAGAGGATCTGATCGATCCTTTCTATCTAATGCTTCCTATATAAATGTAATATGATAGAGAGTGATAGATGGGATTTTGGGGAGTGAAATGTAGCCCAACATGAGCGTTTTTCTAAGGCTGAAATGCCTTAGCATATAAAGTGTGTTGTATATATGAAAACATGTCCTAGTATTGTGTACGCCTGTGTGTATTATATAATTAAGTTAAATCCTATGTTCAAGCTTGTTGATTGACCATCGATCACCCGTGGATCAATGGTGAGATAAAATATATTTTATCTATTTATGTGATTGTTCTAGACAGAGTGCAACACAAAGATAGATCAGGTTCTAGAGAGTGAGCTATGCGTTGATTTGATATAGTCGCAGTTATGTGTGTATATATGAATTTCTGTGTTGATATGAATCAAATCATAGTCGAGATTGTGCAGAGAAAAGTCTTCAATACAAGGATTTCAATGTACAAACATTAAAAGAACCTTTGGACGGATCTAAATATATGAGTGTTGATTTGAAATGAATCGGATCCGGTTGAAATCATCGCATTGGAGGATTGAGTTACAATCGGATCAAAAACTTTGCAGAGTCAAAAGTGGAAGCATAATAGAGGTGTCGATTGGTGACTTCCGATTATCATATTGGAACTCTCGAAGGCGGGTTCGAAAGCGCATTTAAAATTGTCGATCTCCAATTTCTCTTTGAATCGGAACGGAGAAATGGAGGTTTTCTTTGGTGATTCGGAGTTGTTGTGGATGTCTGATCGGTCAGATTTGAGGTTGCGACAACATATATATGGTTTTGAAATCCATATATGTGGAGTACAGCAGAATTCGTATGTTTCTGTGTAAACGTATTGTGTGTGACAGTGAAGTTTTAGACTTATATTGCATGCTTGAGATGGTGTTTAAGGGATGATCGATATCCATGTTAATAAATTTAAAGGATTAAAAGGTTAAAATGCTTCCGATAAGCCTTTGTGGGCCATAACCCAGAGGCCAGGCTTGAGATTTATACATGAAAGGAGATTTTGGGCTTACCCTAAGATTTCTTTTCATCAAAGTGGAATGAGAGCAGCGAAAGGATTTCCTGCGAGAAGGAAGAAGAATGCAAGCAAAAGGGGAAAGAGGTATAGTTGTGTTAAAGCAGGAGATTTTATGGTCTTACTGTCGTGCATATGGTGGCAGCGGAAGGTGAGAAGATTTGCAGCAACCTAGAGCAAGGTGTGCTCAATTGGTTCGAGAGAAGAGAACCAGAAGGATGCCAAAGACTGAGTGCGGAGGGCTTGCTGAGGTATCGTGTAACAGAGGAGACTGTTACTGTAAAGGTTGGTTGAAGCTCGCAGAAGATCATGAGCACAGTTTCAATGAAGGAATGCAGTGAGTAGAATGGCTAAGGACCAAGAGAAGTATATGACCAAGAGGTCATAAAATTTTTGTACCTCGGGAGTCTGATGCAGGAGCATCTAATGCTCCTTAATTAAAGAGGAATTCAAAGCAGACCGAGGAGGATGTGGACCAACAAAGCTGAATGGAAGGAAGAAAATAGGGAAAATCTATTTTAAAACAGATTTAAAGCGGATTTAATGGATATGATTTACTATTGTTAACAGGCATGCATGTGTTATGGAGGACTTTGTTGCAGAAAATCAAGGAGAGGATATGATCGATCGTTTCTATCTAATGCTTCCTATATAAATGGAATATGATAGAGAATGACAGATGGGTTTTTTGGGAGTTAAATGTAGCCGAGCATGAGCTTGTTTCTAAGGCTGAAATTCCTTAGCATATAAATTGTTTTGTATATATGAAAACATGTTCTAGTATTGTGTACGCCTGTGTGTATTGTATAATTAAGTTATATCCTATGTTCAATCTTGTTGATCGACCATCAATCACCCGTGGATCGATGGGGAGCTAAAATATCTTTTATATGTTTATGTGATTGTTCTAGACAAAGTGCAGCGCATAGATAGATCGGGTTCTAGAGAGTGAGCTATGCGTTTATTTGATATAGTAGCAGTTCTCTGTGTATATATGAATTTCTGTGTTGACATGAATCAAATCATAGTCGAGATTGTGCACAGAAAAGTCTTCAATACAAGGGTTTCAATGTACAAACATTAAAAGAACCTTTGGACAGATCTGAAATATATAGGTGTGGATTTGAAATGAATCGGATCCGGTTGAAATCATCGCATCGGAGGATAGAGTTACAATTGGATCAAAAACATTACAGAGTCAAAAGTGGAAGCATAATAGAAGTGTCGATTGGCGACTTTCGATTATCGGATCGGAACTCTGGAAGGCGGGTTCGAAAGCGCATTTGAAATTGTCGATCTCTAATTTTTCTTTGAATTGGAATGGAGAAATGGAGGTTTGATTTGGCGATTCGAAGTTGTTGTGGATGTCTGATCGGTCAGATTTGAGGTTGCGGCAACATATATATGGTTTTGAAATCCATATATGTGGAACGCAGTGGAATTCGTATGTTTCTGTGTAAACGTATTATGTGTGACAACGAAGTTTTAGACTTATATTGCAGGGTTGAGATGGTGTTTAAGGGATGATCGATATCCACATTAATAAATTGAAAGGATTAAAAGGTTAAAACGCTTCTGATAAGCTTAGTGGGCCATAACCCATAAGCCAGGCTCGAGATTTATACATGAAAGGAGATTTTGGGCTTACCCCAAGATTTCTTTTCATCAAAGTGGTATCAGAGCAGGGAAAGGATTTCTTGCGAGAAGGAAGAAGAATGCAAGCAGAAGTGGAAAGAGGTATAGTTGTGTTAAAGCTAGAGAGTTTATGGTCTTACTGTCATGCAGATGGTGGCAACAAAAGGTGAGAAGATTTGCAGCAACCTAGATCAAGGTGTGCTCAATTGGTTCCAGAGAAGAGAACAAGAAGGACGCCAAAAGACTGAGTGCGGAGGGCTTGGTGAGGTATCGTGTAACAAAGGAGACTGTTACTGTAGAGGTTAGTTGCAGCTCACAGAAGATCATGAAAGCAGTTTCACTAAAGCAATGCAGTGAGTAGAATGGCTAAGGACCAGGAGAAGTATATGACTAGGAGGTCATAAAATTTTTGTACCTCGGGAGTCTGATGCATGAGCATGTAATGCTCCTTAATTAAAGAGGAATTCAAAGCAGAGCAAGGAGGACCTGGACCAGCAAAGCTGAATCGAAGGAAGAAAATAGGGAAAATCTATTTTAAAACAGATTTAAAGCGGATTTAATGGATATGATTTATTATTGTTAACAGTCGTGCATGCGTTATGGAGGACTTTGTTGGAGAAAATTAAGGAGAGGATATGATCGATCCTTTCTATCTAATGCTTCCTATATAAATGTAATATGATATAGAATGATAGATGGGTTTCTTGGGAGTGAAATGTAGCCGAGCATGAACTTGTTTCTAAGGCTGAAATGCCTTAGCATATAAACTGTATTGTATATATGAAAACATGTTCTAGTATTGTGTATGCTTGTGTGTATTGTATAATTAAGTTAAATCCTGTGTTCAAGCTTGTTGATCAACCATCGATCAACCATGGATCGATGGCGAGCTAAAATATCTTTTATCCATTTATGTGATTGTTCTACACAGAGTGCAGCGCAAAGATAGATCGTGTTCTAGAGAGTGAGATATGTGTTGATTTGATATAGTCACGGTTCTGTGTGTATATATGAATTTCTGTGTTGATATGAATCAAATCATAGTCGAGATTGTGCGCAGAAAAGTCTTCAATACAAGGGTTTCAAAAGAACCTTTGGACGGACCTGAAATATATAAGTGTTGATTTGAAATGAATCGGATCCGATTGAAATCACCGCATCGGAGGATAGAGTTACAATCGCATCAGAAAATTTGCAGAGTCAAAAGTGGAAGCATAATAGAGGTGTCTATTGGGAACTTCCAATTATCCGATCGGAACTCTGGAAGGCGGGTTCGAAAGTGCATTTGAAATTTCCGATCTCCAATTTCTCTTTGAATCGGAACGAATAAATGGAGGTTTGCTTTGGCGATTCGGAGTTGTTGTGGATGTCTGATCAGTCAGATTTGAGGTTGTGGCAACATATATATGGTTTTTAAATCCATATATGTGGAGTGCAACGGAATTCGTATGTTTCTGTGTAAACGTATTATGTGTGACAACAAAGTTTTAGACTTATATTGCAGGCTTGAGATGGTGTTTAAGTGATGATCGATATCCACATTAATAAATTGAATGCATTAAAAGGTTAAAACACTTCTGATAAGCCTTAGTGGGCCACAATCCATAGGCCAAGCTCGTGATTTATACATGAAAGGAGATTTTGGGTTTACCCCAAGATTTCTTTTCATCATATAAGTTCACTAGCCACATTGTTCACGACTACAGTGCCTTGAAATCTTCTCTTGCGTAGCCGCATTCTGCATCCCAGCGTATGTTTGCTACGAAGGAAATAGTTGGAATGAAAGGCAAGAGGGGGAATGTGGAGGGGGTGGTCAGGGGATGAAACATTGAAGCTCCCCATGGATAATGTAGCAGAAGCTCCCAGCATGCCTGAAATTATTGTGGACATGGCTCGGTTTCTCGATGAACCAATGAACCGAACCAAAATGTTTCAGATCATTTGGAATCATTTGCAAAAAATTTAGGCTGAGACCCGACATAAATTCTGAAATTATAGTGAGATGAAGCTAAATAGGCCTGCGGCTGCTTAATTTTTTTTTTCTATGTGAGCTCAAGCCTTGGTAAATTGAATTTATGCCTAAAACTGTGGATAAAAAACTCCCCAAAACTAGTGACAGTTAGCACAATATCAAACCATAACCCCTACAAACAATGGATTAGAGGACTGCAATTTGGTAAAAGTTAATCTAGAAATCAAACGTAACAGCAAGAGAGATAGACAAAAAAAACTAAGAATCACTGGGTGGTTGGGCGATTATGAGAATCACCTTGCCATGGGCCCGCCACCACTTGGGTGGTGGCCGAGTGGTGGCAGGGCGATTCTGAGAATCACCCCACCACCCGACAATTCTGAGAATCCCCCCATATGCTAT
>APFE030527273.1:2840-14947 GCA_000404065.3 Pinus taeda
GTCCCATCCCCGCAGCCAAATTTGCCCTCTCCTCAACTTGCCACCAAAAACCCAAAAATCCCAAAATCAAATTCTTTTATCAGTTTACTAGCCTAATATCAGTGTTACTTTGTTGGTTGTCTCCCTAATTGAAAATTTTCCAAGAGAGACTGGAGAGAGCCTTCTCCTGCCCCGTAGGGCTAGCTACGAGGCTGAATGGTTTGATGTAGCTTTGAAATTTGCCTTTCTCAGCCTGAGGTGAAATGTCAAACGCTAACACAACCCACTGTTGGGACTCCTACACCAAATAGTCTGATGTCTAATTGGGAATTCTTACCTGGGAGATCTCCTTACATGTTAGCAGGTCCAACACAATCAACAAGAGGGAAAAATAATATTTATCCTAGTTATTCTTAACAACATTATCTCCAAATCGTGACTTTATTAAAGTAGTATGCAACACTTAGCATACTGTGATGTCACAAGGAATTCACACTTCCCAACCAAGATATATGGTGAGATATTTGTATTGAGGAGGTTCTATGATATTAACTCCAAGAAGTGAGACTATAATGCCACCGATTTGAATTCTCCTTGAGGAGATCCGAGACTATCACTAATATTGCAGTAGCGGCATCACCTAAATCATGTAGCATCACTGAGATTAAGTAGTAGTATGGAACATCACCGTGAACCCAATACATAAACCATCACTAAGATTATGTCTTATCACTGAGCATTGAGATCGTGTAGCATGACTGTGTAGCATCATGAGCCATACATTACTATAAGAACCGAGACTGTAGAAAAGTGGCACCGAGATTGTGGATTATATCTGAGTATTTTAGCTTCAAGATTGTAGAGGTGATCCACACTGCACTCCTGTAATAGACTCGAAATCACATACCTGAGAATTATAGGATTGCAATTTCACCTCATGCATAGGATGATCGATCTAAGGTTTTGTAATATCATTTTACTTCAACATTTGTGATATGACATAGATTGATACATTGAGAGGCACCATAGAATGAAACCTGAGATTGTTGTCTTGAGAACCATAGGTATGTTGAGATTGTATAATAAGACCATGTTTTGGAGAATTTCATATCTACAGATAAATACCAATTCCCTAGATAAGTGCTATATCTAGAACAACAATTTAAAGTGCTTTAGACTTTTCCTATAAGCAATAGATAAGATGAGAAGATAGAAGGCCTACTTGTAGTTCCGCTTTCCTATCATCTCCCTTGTATCGATTATGTCTCTCCTTCCCATACTTAATCCACTTTAGAAGTACCCTGTAAACACAACAAAAGAAAAAAACCAATCAAAGCATATGATCTATTGAATATAAATGAAAGGAATCAAATACAATTCACACACATAAGCATTATGAAATAATACAAACATATGGGAAAAAGGTTCAAACACTTTATTAGATAGAAGAAGGAATTACAAGCATTGGTGTTTCATTCAGAGCCATTCTTCCAGCTTGGATCCCATCCACATCACATCAAAAGCATGACAAACTTGTAGCATCACAATAATTGCTTCAAACCCAAATCTCATAGAAGCATTATCTCCTTACAATTCAACATAATCCATCCCCTGATCACATAGATGAGTGGTCAATTTATAGGAAGATGAAGGAGGTTTTGTCATTAATGGCAACATTGAATGGCCTTCCATACTTAGAATTAGTTCCATGGAGGAAGGGATGGGAGGATAGGATGCACCTTAACTCATTCCTCATCCATTTTCAAGCTCATAGGAGTTGATAAGTGAGGGAAACTTCTAGATGACTCCAAAAGATAAGAATATTCCCCAAACCCTATCTGAATTTCGCTCATTCTCGCCTAGCGAAAGTGAAAGGAAGCCTAAGTGCTTTGTAGAACACCCTGGCAGTGGACTTAGCTTCTCTGTAGTGCACCTTCATAAGGGCTTACATGCAATGGTCCCTCTAGAGGTTATTTCTAGATGTCATCAAGTCATGAAATAGTCTGGGAAGGAGGCATTCAAAGGGGTGACTTGTTTAGGGAACGAAACAACTAAAATTACGGTTTGATGAGCCCTAAAACATTGATCTAGATGTTGGGATTTGATGTGCCCAAATGTATCTGTAATAGCTTCCCCCTAAAGCATGAAGTCGGAAAAAAGCCAATGTCAAATGAAATGCTTTATAGTGTGATGAGGAGGTATCAAAGTGGAAGGTGACCTGCATCAATTACAATACATATATCATGATATTTTATTTTACATGAATTGATGAGGGAATGCATACCCATGCTTAGCTTATAAACTTTCATTACATGTACATAAACAGTTGTCTATAGATATAGACCCATGATCGGAATGACCATCAATGTAAAGCCATTTTCCATATGATTTAGTACTCCTAAAATTGCAGCATAGTTGGATAAAACTAGATCCAGTGTCTTCAATCTCATTCAACCATTCAATCAAGTATGAGTCTATCCATGTGAATATGTGATCTAAAGTCGAACACGGGAAGACACCATCTAATTACCAACCAATAGTGTAAGTTGTTAACAGATGTGAGAAAAATCACCGATAATGATAATGATCCTCAAGGTACTGTAGTACATTTTGCATGGTGTGAATGGGTAATTTGATGTCGAACACCATACAAAGTCTTTCAGTTGAAGGCCTATCGCTAGAAGCGAGAAACCTGCCATTGATGTATGCAAGCTTCAAGGTATTGAATGGGTGTTTCTATGTCAACTTCTTGGAGAATGTGCTGATGTCGACAAGAAGCGACTCGTCACAGGAGGGATGTATCCCAAAGCAATGACATGAAACGAGTGTAGTGATTTTAGAGATGGAATTTGACCGATGACACAAGATACAGGAATGGCGGTCATGAAAATGAAGGCTTATGGTATTGCAGAAGATGAATTTTGAGTGAATGACTTCTCTTGAACATGTCAACAACACTAAAGTGAATTGGTAGCATTGACCCAAAACAAAGTGATGGATGGTATGATAGACCAATGGTGTGATAAGCATCAAGCTAATAACCCAACCCAAATAGTCATGGTGATGGAGTGAAAGTGTCATGTTCAAGAGTGACCTGCTACCATAAAGTGGTTTTCCGTTTTTCCCATTTTACCCAGTCATTACTGACCAATACCTCTTTATTTTTATCAAGCTTGAGGAGGATAACATATGCATGTTGTATAATTTCACCCTTTGGGTTAATCCATTGCTATTTGATGTTTTAACGAGTCTAGAGAAGGTGAAACTCAGTCTTGTCTAGATGGACAAGTTTGTCGCTATTTGATGTTTTAATGAGTTTAACGACAAAGATAATTCAGTCCTTTTCATGTTTAGAGAGTTTGAAAAGGGACAAAAAGAAAACTCCACATGTTATTTTTTGTAAATTAATCTCTCAAGCCTGAAAAAGCATAAAAAAATACAAGAGAGATATCTTTTCCAATCCGTTAACGAGCTGGAAAGGACAAGTGCTCGACAATCTTTTCATATTTAGAGAGTCTGAAAAGAGCTTGAAGAGGACTCCAGGGGGGTTCCTTTTTCGTTTTTAACAGAGCTCGAAAAAGAGATAAAAGTGTGCTCTGTGGTCAAAGGTACAACTTACAATTAAGCACGTTGAATTTTGTAAATTAGTTGCAAAACCTACTCAAGGCATCACCAAATGGATTAAAAATATCTGTTTCATAGGAAAAAATAGGCAAGTACTAATGTTTAATAAATTGATGAACATGAAATAAACATAAAACACATTTTTACCACGACATTTTTACCATTTGGAACTTAGCATTCAGTTTTGTGCTCTGAGCTTAGCTTTTACCTCGACTTTCACCAGCTAATTGTGAGAGAATCTACAGACCATTTCTCGAGCTGTCTGGACTAGGTAGGAACTAAGCCTCTCTTCTTTCTTTTCAAGTCATTCTTTCGTCATTTCATGCAAGTTTTAGGGTTTTTTGGGGCCCCTAGGGTTTCATTTTTTTTTCCCTGGGATCATCGCAGGCTTTCACATCGAAAAATGTGTTGAAGAGCACCCAGATAGAAAGTTGCATGCTCTGCAATGCACTGTCTCTATGTCTAGGTTGCGCTGGGAGCATTTCCCAACTTTGTTTTAGCTGTTTTCTCCAAAATTTATCCTATTTTTTGCATGGAAAGGATCTTAATTTAGATTATGATTCTGTTTCAAGATTTCATCAAATCAGAATGTCAATTACATGGCGAGAAAGAGAGCATGAAGAAAAAGACATGGTTGCCCTAAAAAACCCAGGTGTTAGAAAATTATATATTATAGAGCAATGGAACACATAAAATATTGCAGAAATATAAATAAAGAAAACACATAAAACAAGAGAGACACAGATATACGTGGTTCACCCAATTTGGGCTACGTCCACAGAGAAACAACTAGTCCTTCTTTTGTTATATTATCCAACAAATTGAAGATATACAACCTACAGTAGATCTGCTGTAACTCCCTCTTCACTCTCAATCTCCTCTCTCTTCCTCACTCAGAATACAAATCTACATAGACACAATACAATTCCCTCATATATAGTGAGGGGTTGCCTTATAGGGCAAAAAACCCTAAATTAAACATAACTTCTACCATAAGATCTCTGCCTAATGAACAACTTAGATTGACTAGAAATTACTATACTTTTACAAGGCAATTTTACATCTATTCTCAGCTTCGGGGGCGCTTCCCCCAAAACCCCCTACCAGGGGGGGCTCCCCAAAGGTCGCATCCACCCCGCCTGGACCCCCCTTGTAGCGAATATTTTACGGGCGGCGTTGCCGCCCTATTTAAAACTTGGGTCCAATGCGGCGATACCTTTGAATACAAAAGACAATTAGGCTCCACACCCAACACCGGGTACATTTGAGGCCCTAAGAAATTGTGGGTTATTCAAATACTTTAAGTTGTCCGGAATGAGGCAACAAATAGAACTACTACAGTTCCTTGTTCGTGCATGCGATCCGACCAATCAAAATTTTCACATTAGGGACAAGATAGTCCCTATTACCATTGAGGATATTTACTTTCTTACTAGACTGTCGAGGCAAAGTGCCCCATCTCACTTTCTCGATTTGCTCGTGGAGGTGAATTGGTGAGAGATTATATTAGACAGTTTTGTCGGCCAGGTACACAACCTAGCAAGGATGGGAAAATAATTATCAAGGATGTATGTGATTTTCCTTTAAGAACCATCCTCTTCACAATTGAAAAATTGGTTAGCAGTGTGACACTCCATCTAGTGAACAGATCTTATATGTAGTATGCACTGGAGTGTCTAGAACCAAAAGTTTTCAATTGGTGCGAGGCTGTGCTTTCTTCGCTAAAAGAAAAATTGACTAAGGTAAAAAGCGGTAAGATGAAGAATTTCTACTATGGTTCGATCTTAATTGCCTTTGCCTTTGAAAGAATCCCATTGATGCAACCACAACATGTTTCACTGAGTGTGGCTCGTCCTAGAGATCCATGTATGAAAAAGTGGGTTGAATTGATGGTTCGGCATGCAGGTTAGTCAACAATCTTTTTCTCCCCTGCATTTTTTAACTGGCTTGAGCGACAACATCTTGTTATTGAGAGGAATCCATACTCAGGGATGGATTTTCGAGGAGATCTAGATTTGATTCTACCAGTTGAAGCATAATGGGGTGCTATGGGTAAGTTGTTTGACCAAAGTGTTTTTGATTTTTTCAAGTTTCTACATGTTTTTTGTGTTTTTTTTTAAATGTTTCTAACACTAAACTAAAATTACTCTTATGCATGAAGATGTGGGTATTGTTCGACCTGCGGGATGCCAATAGGTTGTAGGTGGGCCAACGCAAAGAAACATCAAGAGAGTAGTTCTCCAGGACTTGGATTTGGTCGAAACCTTAGCAGAGTTGCAGGATCACATAGAGGGGTTAACCCTTGGTATTCCGAATATCCAGATTGAGGAGTTAACTATGAGGCTACAATGCCACACTATTGGTGTTCCTAACCATTGGGCTAGGCTTTTGCGCATGATAGCACAGGCTGTGACCTGTTACCATGAGCACCACTAGATCTTCTTAGGATGATTTGTTTGCATTTTTGAGTTTTGGGTCAGATGACCAAATGTGTCTTGGGCACAAATTTTGTAAAAACTTTTAAAACACCTATATATTTTTCTTTTAAAGTTTTCTATGGTTATATGCAATCCTATTCCATTGATGATGTGAATTAAAAATACTAGTTTTACATGTGTCGCAAATTTCTATTTAACACATAATTCACTAGAGAATCAGTTAATGTGTTAAGATTTCTGGAAATATGTTGATATTGAATGTGTTCAAAACGTATTTCTAAAATATGAACTCTAAGGAACATATGAAAAATTGTTGGATTTCGAATAGTATAAATGTTTGTTAGTTGTAGTACAATAAATTGCGAGTCCAGCCTAACGATGATTTGGCATGTGCCAAGTGAAATGGCATTAGAGAGTAGTTCAATCAACGCACTATACTTAGTGATATTGTTTGTCAATCGACCGATAAAAATCCCTTGGAAACTCACTAACTCGCCACTTGGAGCGAAAATATCCCATGCTACATAAGACAAATTCTGTGTACTACGACTAGCACTATCGGTGTAACCAACAAAAGGTTTCGAAGGCTTCGACATCTGCAAAACATTCAAAGCGGATTACTAACCAGATAGAAATCTCTAAAAGAAACACACACACATGCAATGAAAGCATATATATAGTGAGTTTTACTACACTTAATAAAACATAATAATGTTTGAGGTACAACCCGTTTTGGGGCTACGACAACGGAATCCCATCATAATCTACTAACTCGTAGGAACCTTTTGGTAGAAAATGCTTAACAACATAAGGGCCCATTCACATTGGTTCAAATTTACCTACTCCAAGTTTATAAGATTCCTTATTGTAAAGCAAGACCAGGTCTCTTTCTGAGAAGATACAAGGCTTGACATTTCTATCATATTGCACCTTAATACATTTCTTATTCACTTTGTTAGCCAATGCAACATCATGACAGGTTTCATCCAGATGGATTAATTCTAGGAAACACGCTTCTTCTTCAGAAGTGTTGGGTAATAGGTCAATCACGAGTTTGAGAGATGAAATTTTGCATTGTATCGGTAAGATTGCTTCCAAACCATACACCAACTGAAAGGGTTTGAATCCAGTTGCATTTCTCACTGAGGTTTGATATGCCTACAAGGCAAAGTATAGGATTAAATGCCAGTTTCTCTTATGAACCCCTATCATTCTATGCAACATCTGCTTCAAGAATTTTTTGATGGCCTCAACTTGTCCATTCGCTTGTGGGTAATACGGGGTAGAACTATGATGTGACAGTCCTAACTTAGCAGTCAATTAAGCCATCATGTGATCACGAAAATGCGACCCATGATTTGAATTATGGCTTGTGGTACACCAAATCGGGCAAGCACATGGTTAAAAAAGAAAAGAGCAGTTGTTTCACCACTGTTGTTCAATGTTGGCATTGCCTCGGCCCATTTGGTAAAATAGTCAACAACAACTATAATATACCCATGCCCCCCAGCCAAGGTGGGGTTACATGTCATAAAGTCAATGTCCCATTTGGAAAATGGGCCAATAGCAATGACTAGATGCAGTGGTGTAGGTGGTAACCTGGTTTTTCGGTCATATATCTGGCATGCATGATAGCTTCTGACATCAATAATACAATCTTTAAATATAGTTGGCCAGAAGTAATCAGCATGAAGAATTCTCTGTGCGATCACATATCCTGATAAGTGTCCACCACAGGCACCAAAATGGCAATCATTCAATGCTTTCTTGGCTTCCTCATGTGTGAGGCACCTCCATAAAACTGTATCGATACCACGATGATAAAGTGTGTCACCAATGATTAGATAATCTCTAGCTTGGTAACAAATATGTCACTGTTGCAAGTGAGAGGTATCTTGCCAGAAAGTTTGGGTCTAGAGATAGATCAGTATATCTCCATACCATGCGTCAGATGAAGAAATTAGAAACAGAAACTCATCCAATATTGATGGTTCAGATGTTGAATCAATGGAGGTCAAGGGAAGGTCACATAGTAACTCAATGAAAACTAGAGATTTCTTTGATTTGGCCTTGATGAATTCCAAATCAAACTCCTGTAAAATAACTATCCATTTTGAGTATTTCCCCCCCAGCAATTGAAATGAAAAAATGTATGTCATAGGGTTGCAATCTGAAATGCCAGTTGTTTCTGTAACAAGATATAATGGCGAAATCTTTAAACAGCTTGCACAACTACCAAAGCTAGTTTCTCGACATAAGAAGATTCGAATTGGATCCATAAAAGACTGTCAAAGAACCATGACTGTATCGGGATGAAAAAAATCTGTAAAGAATCCAAAATAGCATCAAAAACACCTTGAATCAGTGGCAATGATAGCCAGCGTGGAACAATGAGGACCTTGGTCAAAGCGCATTGACCGAGGCCCATGGAGACTGCGCAGGAGGTCAAAGTAGCCCCTGGGAACCCTGGATCGGGAAAAGGAGGTGATTTTCGATGCATTATTAACGCCTAGAGCTAATCACGCATCGCTGGGAAAACAAGGCCGAAATGGAGGAGCCTTAAGCACTCGGTCATGTTGGGAGCCGGAGAACCACAAGCGAAGAAACAATAAAGTGGTAAAAGGACAAAGGTGGGACCTGCGATCTGGAAAATCGGTGGTATTGATCGGGGCGCCCTCAAACGGTAAACATTTTTGGAGGAGAGCGGAGCGATCCCACTCAACGATTGACTTGTGGTGATGGAGGAGAGAGAAAAACCATCGTTGATCATGCGCTATCGGTCGAGCAAGTCAATTGCGCGGGATGTGTGTATGACATTGGATCTAGAGGAGCCCAGATCAGACGGCTGAGATTGTGTCCGATGGAGGAAGCAGAATCGATAGGGAATTAGGCCGCATTCTAAAGGGATTTGGAATATGTTTGACTATCATGGTGGAGGAAGAACGCATCCATGACGTAATTAGAGAAACAAACCAATGAGCAGGCTGGTGCTGTTCATATGAGGACACATGGCCACTCCTTGAGCATTCATGCTGACGCTGAATAGGGAACTCCAAGCACCACTGCAGAAGGTGAATCGACAGAGGCGGAAGAGGAACCAAGCGGGCATGAGTTCGAATGGATAAAAGCCATGAACAGTGAAACATAATACACACGGTGGAACAGTTTAACACTGAGAGACAGAACCTAGAGAAGAATGCAGTAAAGCAAGAGAAAAGTAGGACGAGACAGAGGGCCAAGCTGACGCAGCGGTAGCATCGAGCACCACCGAGCTTGAGAGATTCGAGCCACCCCTTAGAGGGATCTTTCCGGGTTGAGGACCATGTTGGGCTCTTACCACTATAGATCAGAAGGTCACAGAGCTGGTAGGAAGAAGAAGAGTCTGTGTACTCCAGTGGCTTGGGGAATCCAAGAAACCACCCTGCCAAGCAAAACCTGCTTCAGGAGAACTCACATTGAGTCCCTACATTGTAATTCTCTGTTTAAAGACACAATAAAACAAAGCCACCACTGAAAGTTGGACTGGAGACATAGCCCTGGAGAATAGGGTGAAATCCTTATTAAAATTGCTTATGTCTTTATGGTTGCTTACTGTATTTCTCTGTTGTCTTTCCATTTAAATGTCTGTGTATTTGCAATCTGATTGATCCATTGCTTAAATAACACATAACACACACTAGCACATGAGTCTGTAATACCTTTTGTTTAATAAAACTTCAACTGATGTCACTCATAGGGTGATTATCAGATCAAGTTGTATTAGAGCTCTAGGCTGTAAGGTTACACAAGCTTGTGTTGGTTTAGTTGTGAATGCTCACTAGATCAAAGTTCAAATTAGGAGAAAGAGAGTTGGTGGAAACTAATCCTGAAATTGGGAGAGTCTATTCTTGGAAGACAATGTCAGAGGAAGGTTCTATAGGGCTACACCCTCAATTCATAGAAAGTTTCCTAGCTATAAAGTCTATGGTAGAAGAAATGTATAGGGACTTTAGAAAGCATAAGGATGAAGATTCATGAGGCTCTAAACAAGATAAAGAAGAGGATGAATCTCATTCCCATGACCACTCAAAAGGAAAAGGGAGAGAAGAAAGCTTTCCTACACCTCCTAATAGCCCTGTGCATAATAAGAAAGCGTCTTTGATTAAACTAGATGTTAAATTTGATTTGCCTATATATGATGGAGAGCTAAATGCTGAAAAGTTGGACAATTGGATTAGACAAATTGATGTATATTGCAGGGTACAAAACATAGACTCAGACAAGAGTAATATTCAGCTGGCAAGCTTACGCCTAGGATGCACTACCTTGGTTTGGTGGGAAGGCAAAACCAAAGCTGATATGAAGAAGCATGGTAAGACCATCTCTGTCTGGAGTGAATTTGTTGCTGCAATAAAAAAACAGTTCTATCCATTGGCCTACATGCAACAAGCCATGATGAGTTGGCAAACTCTTCGACAATTGAAAGGGCAAAGTGAGCAAGGGTATACTCAAGAGTTCAAAAAGAGAGCATTGATGTTGGGTATCTCATTAGACTCACCAGAAACTCTTTTGAAGTACATTGGTGGTTTACACAGCTACATGAGGCATACCATCCTCATGTTTAATCCCACTAGTATAGATGAGGTATTTGTACAAGCTACTCATCTAGAAGCTAGAGGAAAGAATGGAAATCCAGAAGTTGGGGGACCATCCCAACCAACTGTAAGCAAGAGCAAGGAAAAAAGAAAGTAGAAGTGGAAAGCAAGGAAGGCTAACACTGCATAGAAAAGCAAAGCTTCATGCACTCACTGTAAAAAGGATGGGCATGATGATGAGCATTGTTGGATTCTACATCTAGAGCTGAGACCTAAGAGGTCTGAGGGCAAGAAGAAGAAGATTGTTGCAGCTATTCAGAAAGATTTGGGGTCAGACTCGGGACATGAAACAATCATTGCAGCCACAGGTATAAAAGGTAAGAATTCTGAAGCATATACTAGTAACTCTGCTCAATATGTTATTGATGAAGAACATGAGAGAAAAAGACATGAGCTTTTCCATATTCGAGTTGTTTCCAAAAATCAAAAGTTTGATTCTTTGTTTGATAGTGGCTCACAAGTAAATCTAATTTCTGAAGCAATTGTAAAGAAATTGGGATTAGAAACTATACCTCATAAGAAACCATACCCATTAGGATGGTTGAATGATAAAGCACAACTACAAGCGACTATACAGTGCAAACTCAAGTTTTCTTTTGGGTCAGCATTTGTAGATGAGGTTGAGTTAGATGTAATTCCTTTGGATATATGTGGAATTTTTTTAGGAAGTCCTTACTTGTATGATAGAAAGGCTATTTTCTACAAAGTTGAAAACAAGTATCTACTTGTTAAAGGCGGAATTGAATATTTTGTAAGAGCTCACAAGCTCAAGAATAATTATACTCTCATAAACTCAAGGCAGATGAAAAGAATGATAAATTAATGCAAAAAATTCTTACTAATGGTTGTAAAGGAAAAGAAACCTGATAAAACCAATGTATTTGAGGGCTGTAATGCTGATCAACAAGCTAATATAGAAAAGATTGTTTCAGAGTATGATGTCTTGTTCCAAGAACCTAAAGGTGTGCCACCCAAAAAGGGAATAGTACATGATATTATTTTGCAGCAAGATGTTCCATTGCTAACATTGGGATGTATAGGTTGTCTGATTTAGAGAATGCTGAAATCAAGATGCAGGTGTAGGAGTTGCTCGAGAAAGGGTTCATTAGGCCTAGCACATCACCATGTGGGTCACCAATCATTTTGGTGAGAAAGAAAGATGACTCGTGGAGAATGTGCATTGACTATGGAGAACTGAATAAGATAACAATAAAAAATCGTTATCCCCTTCCTCGCATAGACGATCTTTTAGATCAATTGAAGGAAGTTGTTTATTTCACCAAGCTAGATTTGCACAGTGGATACCATCAGGTCAAAGTTGTAGAGAAAGATGCATGGAAGACTGCTTTCAAAACAAAGCAGGGATTGTATGAATGGTTGGTTATGCCTTTTGGCTTGACCAATGCCCCTGCTACTTTCATGAGATTAATGA